>APFE030691362.1:45705-60947 GCA_000404065.3 Pinus taeda | reverse complement strand
CTCCAATGCCTTAATCAAACCCTCTATCGTTGTTTCCTTCGAAATGTTGAAGGCGACCGATGCTGCAAGGCACAGCCGTATTGTTCTAAGTGCCTTTCTATCAAGAAGGTTCCATTCTTCATCTTCCATATCCGTCGGATTCTTTGATTTTTCTGCCCAATGGTAGGTATAGATCTTTCTGATACAGATAATCTTCCATCTCCATCTTCCACAGCGAGAAGTTTTGGTCGTTAAATTTCTCGACCCTAAACTTACCATTTTCTGCCATTGCTCCCACTCGAACTAGGAACCCTTCTTTCCTGCAAGTTTATCAGCCAAATAGACCTTTGGCTCCGATACCAGTTGTTAGAACATTATATATATTACGGAGCAATGGGACACATAAAATATTGCAGAAATATAAACACAGAAAAGGCACAAAACAAGAGAGACATAGATATACGTGGTTCAACCAGTTTGGGCTACGTCCACCTCGAACAGCCAGTCCTTCCTTTCTATTATCCAGCAAAATGAAGAACCACAACCTACAGCAAATCCGCTGTAATATCTTCTATCTTCTCTCACAGTCTCACCTCTCTGTTTCTCGCCCACATAGAATACACATCTATCTCACAGCCTCAAATAAAATGCCCTCATACAAAGAGAGGGGTTGCCTTCTAGGGAAAAAAACCCTAAACTAATCATAAGTTCTACCGTCAGATCATCCGCCTAATGAATGGCCCAGATTGACTAGAAATTACTATACTTTTACAAGTCAATTTTACAGTTGTTTTTAGCTTCGGGGGCGCTGCCCCCGAAACCCCCCACCAGGGAGGGGGCTCCCAAAGGTCGCAGCTGCCCCCCTGCACCCCCACTGCAGCGAATATTTTACGAGCGGCATTGCCGCCCCCATTTTGAACTAGGGTCCAATGTGGCGGTACTTTTGAATATATAAGATAATCAGGCTCCACACCCAACAATGCAAAGCTTGAAGTAAGAAAGTGTCCTGCCCAAAGGTACATACGGAGGTAGGTTGTATTAAAAGTGGAGGTACAAGTAGGACCAAGTGCCGCACCTACACTCTGGTATGCAATTTGTTAAGTGGGTGGGAAACATGCAACAGATAACTACCACTTATTGCGAAAGTATACCCAGACCCTGCAGTAGTTGTATTGTAACTTTTGTCTATCGATGGGACACGATGAGCGAACGTGTCAAAGTTATGACTTAATGATGGAAAGAACCCCAGCTTACCAAATGCAGACTGAAGTACGAGGAGGCTTTCAAGGACACAGCCAAGGAAGAGGAATGGAGCCTAGGCGGGGCCGCGGACAGCTGATCTATTATAATTGTAGAGGGCCAGGACACTACGCTCGCGACTGCACTAACCTGACCAAGACTTCGTGCCCCTACTGTGAGCAGTTTGATCATGAAATGGTAGACTATCCTACCTTAATTGCCCAAATGTGCGAAAAAGGAGTACTCCAATCTCCACCAACCTAGAATATCCAGATGATGTGAGCAGAACCTCACAAAGAGGATCCCGGTATAGATATGGTACTAAGGAGTGGCACAACTATAGGAGGTCATCTGCAAGAAGAGCATGCAGAAGGCAGAAAGAGGTGCAACAAACCTACAAAGGAACATGACTCTGAGCCAAAACAAGGGAAGAATATGTCGAGGGAAGCTCAACGGAGCTTCGCGAAACCTTCTACTCCAAGTAGGAGGGATCAAACAGAGCCGGGATTGGATCCCTCCATGATTACTACCTTTCTTGAAACCTGCATGAAACTATTTCTTGATAGTAAAGCCATTCAAGGGTTACAAGAGCTGATCACTAGGTGCACCGAATCCAGCAAGCCATAGGTAGTCTAGAAAATAGGAAGACATGCTCTTCGCACCCGACGGGAGATGAGACTGATAGTGCAAATCGGTGAATATGAAATGGATCAAGTCATCTTGGACTTAGGCTCGGATGCGAACATATTACCTAAGAAAACATGGGAGTGCATGGGCAAGCCTACACTATAATGGTCCCCAATTTAGCTACGAATGGCCAACCAACAAAAGATCTTACCAATGGGTCGACTGCAAGGGGTGACCATGGATATCGACAGTGTAAGTACACAAACCGATTTCGAAGTCATAGAGATTGATGATGATAGCAAACCTTACCCTGCATTGCTCAGAATTGATTGGGCAACGGACATGAAATGGATCATTAACTTAAAAAGGCAGAAAATGACGTTCGAAAAGAAGTCACTGCGAGTAGTAGTTCTGTTGGACCCAACGGAATGAGAACGCTACACCGAACCTATGCACGACGAGGATAGTGATGACGAATTGGATTGCATCTATTAGATAACCATGGAGGACCAAGATCAGGTGCACTCTGCGGGCGGTGGAAGAATCTCATGTGAATGTGATAGCACCTGTATGGTGGATTCTAATGAGGAGACTAAATGATGGTAGAATAGGTTGCAGGAAGTTACGACACTTAACTACAATAGGATGATTTGGTCATTGCAATGCATAACCACTGAGGAAAGACAACAGCTAGGAGAGAACGCCGCAACATATGAAGGACAGCTTGGCCAGCTAGGCACTTTATACTCAGCATGGGAGCAACATAATGTGGCAGAAGATGTGTTACATGCACCTGGGGGGGCCAAAGAAGCCGAAATGTAGGAAGCGGTTCCAGGTACGCATTGGAGGACGTACGTGGTTTCCAAGACGGTATAGAATGACCATTCATCAATGACGATGGGTACGGGTGCACATCAGGTGGCTGTCAACCCAACCGAATCTACGCAGAATGAAGGCTCGCACGACCAGGTAGGGAAGTCTCTCTACAACTGAACAAACCAGCACAGAGATAGTTCACCCTAGTGACAACATCTGCAAAGGAATTCAGCAGCTCTAGGTAGCCATTTAGCATGGTAAGGTGCAACTGGGTAAGTTAGAAGAAATAGGGGCTAGACTCTACGCACAGAGTGCGAAACTGGATAAAGGAATTGACAAGTTGTAGTTAGAAGCCACCTACACGGATCACATGAAGGAACTAACAAAGGAAATGGAAATGGCTGGCTCTCCTACCCTGCCACAAGCAGTGACCTCAGTAGCATGGTTGCGCTTGCACCTGAAAGGACAAGACTGCACACACTGCGATCTATTAGCATAATCGAGGGAACGCAAAAGGTGCTTGCAGCCCCGGCTAGTCAGGAAACGGAAGACCCATGCGAGGGGTTCACCCACCTAACTATCAGTAGGAGGACCAATCCCTGTGCCCCATGCAGTTGAAAGAGAGTGCGAGACTATAAAACAGGTTGTTGCGAAGCTGCACGATATGGCCACAGCATACATATAAAAACCGCACTAGCGACCTTGGGGATTCCCTTCCACGAAGGAAAGATGGAAAGTGACTGTTGCGGGTATTGTTCATGATATGATGGCCCATTTAAAGCACAATGGATCAAGCGACAGGCAATTAAGGCAGAAGAATAACTGCCAAAATCGCATTTATGAGCTGCCACAAGGGCAAACAACCGATTTTAAATTTGAAATCATATATAATCATAGTAAGGATCTGTTGATGGCCCGAAAATCGTTACATCAACATCGGGGGATAACCACCCGGTCCGGACCTTAATACAGCTCCTTTTCTGTTTGGGATGGTGGCTCTGACTGGATATATTGGGACTAGTTTCCCATTAATGAATAAAAAGGGGGTGGATGAATGATTGGTTTTCTAATAAGTGATAATAAATGGAGGACTTATTCTATGAGCGAAAACGTAAATGACTATTTTATCCCGGGAAGCTTATATTCTTAAGTGCAACGTTTAGTAATATGTGTTCGCTGATAGGAATATAGATGACACTATTCAATAAACAAAGACATTCGTTTAAATGATTATTGCTTCGTTCAAATAGTTGAACGAAGTAATTGATAAAACAATATTACACTTCTCTTTTTATATTACTGATACATGCATGATTAAGAGAATAGTAAACTGTAAACATCCAATAGTGGAAAGCATAAAGTTTACTGTTAAAACACATTCACATATTCAATAATAGCAAGAATGACTAAACAACAATTCACATAAAAGGAATAAATTCAGACATAGATAATAGTACCATATGAGCTGTGAATTATTCCCTACGCCAATCACAATTTGAATTCCTTCTTTTGACTCAGAAATACTTTTAGATAAAGGCAGTAGTGCACATTCACATCAAAGTTTCGTTATCAAAATTTGGAAAAATTGGTCCAATTTTCATAAAAGAATATGCCTAAAGTACAGTAGTGCAACTTCAGGCTTAAGTCATATACAAAAACTTACGACCCTTTCTAAATACATGAAAAGGTCTATAAATACTAAACTAAACTAACAAACTACAAAATTAAAATGCTACTAAATTGGTATAATCCGATCTTGAATATCTCTCCCACAGTGATCTAGTAATCGGCAACAATGATTCATCATTCTGGCTATTTGCCCTTTGTCCTGAGTTGGCATATTGCCAGCATTGGTTCCACTCCTTGAGGGCGTGTGAGATGAGAATTGATTTGAGCAGCATAGGTGGCATCATGTATATCAAGAATGATACACCCGATTGCATCCGTTAGGCATTTGAGGGCGGCTCTCTGGCTGTATGGTTTTACTAGGAACAACCAATAGGTGTCCCAAGTTAAACTTTTAATTCCTGAGATCAATTTCCCATTCTTTTCTAGCTCTTGGTGACATGACTGCTCTAATGTCTTGGATGATAATAATTTACCTGGTGTACATTGAGAAATCATGTTAGATAAATAGAGAGTATTATTGATCAAGTCAATTAAATTGCTCGTAGATAACTTGCATCTAGAAACTGCTCTCTCTGCTTTCATTAATTGGGACTGCCACTCCATGAATAGGATTTCGTTATGGGATTCCAAAATTTTGGGCAAGTTTGTTGCCTGTCCCTCATTAGAGTCCTGCCAAGTAAGAAAATCTATCAAAGTGTCGTCGGCTTGCTCTAAATCCTACCTGGCATCAACTGACTTGTCTATTATAAATGTTGTTATGTCGCACAGAGGTTCGACTTGGACAATTTCATGACGCAACAATCTTATTTGTGTTATTAATGCCTTGTTAATCTGCACGGCCTCTGCTCTGAACTCAGCAAGCTGGGGAAGACTCTTGAACCTCTCTACTTGAGCTGATAATTGAGCAATTTGCTCATCTTTTGTCTTTGACATCTGTTCATTCATCACCTTCAACTTTGATAATGCCTTTGATAATTCTTCCTGTCTCTGAATCGCTCCCAAATCGATCCTCTATTTCTCTTCATGCAACTGTTTGTTGAGCTGGTTATTTAATTGTTGCTGCGTGGACAGTTGTTATTGTAGTTGTTCTGACTTCTGTTGTTCCTTCGATAGTTGTGCTTGAAGTGAAGCGATCACTTGATCCTTTTCTTTCAACAAATTGCTTACCTCTGATGCCTTATCCATGGTGGCTGCCGAATAGGCACCATCATATTGAGATAATTTTGTTCAGGTCATCAAAGGGGTTGAATTCTTCCCTCCATACCACATTGGCTATTATTGTTTGTTCAGGGAATAGAGAAGGTTGATCAATCCTTCTCCTTTCCCATTGTCGCTTTATTACAGCCCTATGTTTTGCGCTATAGAAAACATCCAGTGGAGGAATGTCCTCCACCTGCAAAATAATTTGATCGGAAGGATTCTTTGGAATTATTTCTATTACTGTAGTTGGGGGTAGACCATTGGTTCCTTTGCTTGGAACCTCCTTTGATGTTGTATCTTGTGTGTCACCAGCTTTGGATGTTTCGGCATCCATTGAGCTCTCAAGATTGCTTCTAATTGTATTAAATTGTTGCCATTCCTCGAGCAATCTTGGGTCCATTTGAGTATTGACACTCACCTCCTTGCTGCTTTGATCCTGCTGCTTTTTCTGTTCCTCCTCCCGTATTCTCTCCTGTTCTTTCTTTTCTACTTCCTCTCTGTCTTTCCTCTGTAATTCCTCTCATTCTTTCCTCTTTGCCTCTTCATGTTCTAACCTCTGGAGTTCCTCCTGCTCTCTTCTTTCAACTTCTTCATAGATTTCGAATGTAGCAGGAGGTTCGCTGGTAAGCTGCTGCTCAGGCTCGCTTGATTGTATCATCGAGGCAGTAGCTAACAAATCTAGAGGTAGAGTTTGCAACCTTTGTTCTCTAAGTTTATTAAATTCTACTAACCCATCATCATGGTATCTCATTCTAGCTAACTGCTGCACCTGGAATATTGACTCGGCTGAGGAGAACAGGTCATCAAACTCATCTTCCTTATGTTCAAATTTAGTAAGTTTGGCCTGGTCTAGAGCATTATAGATGACTTTCTTAGGGTCGAAATGTCTATTAGGCAAAGTGGCGAGACTTAGGATGTTAATTTTTTCTGCCTCTTTCTCTGCATGTTTATAATCATGCAGAGTATAGATGCCACACCTTAGAGGAAAAGGAGGCCAAACTTGCTTCTTTGAATTTCTGAGAGTCTTTGTGGCTGATGCGGTTATAATCTGATATGCTATCTTGCGAGCTAATAGTTTGTCTGGTATGTACAAGGGGAGGATATGAGGCCTGGCATGACTGCCAAAAACTCTTACATAAGTGAATTTTTCTTCTCCAAACTAGGTTCCTAAGGCTTTCAAGTCAATTTCTACCTACGAGGAGATCTTAGGGGCAGGTCTATAAAACATTGCATAGTAAATAGGTAGCATGAATCCATTGCAGACTTGGTATAAATGATGTTTATAATGAGCTTTCCATAATTTCTGGTAGTATATATGAATAGGCATAGGGTCCTATGGATTCCATCTCCACCCTAACACAGGAAACTCAGAATTAAAACAGAGGGTGTCCAAAATATAGGCACTAAAGTAAAATGGAGGGATGAATCTATCAGTAACACGGGATTTGTTTCTGAATTCAAGAATAGTCATGGCCAACTTATCCAATAATATAGTCCCCCAATCCATGATTTCACTATTACATGTTGCTTCCATCAAAAGTACCATCTCTATGGAAAATTTTGAAGAATCATGCAATCCCCACATTCAACACATCATGACTCCAACATAACAATAAGGAGAGCATAAGGAGTCGACAGAGTACTTACCCGAAGACTCATGTTTGTGTTTCACCGGGTTCTGTCTCCATTGTCGTATAGGCCCCAACTCAGTTTCATTTTCATCTCGAAACTTCTCCAGAAATGCTTTATTATACTTCTTCTCTAGTTCGGGCAAATGGTACATTTGTCTGAAATCATTGGGCTGAAATGAACCAAATACTCTCCCATCAATAGTGTAGAATGTTCTATCTGTAATTGGAATTTCTTCAATTGCCCATCTCACCACATCCGTATATGGGAGAATTTTCTCTCGAGTCACTATCCTGTGTAGGTAGGAATCAGCCAAATCTTTTAAAGTAGCATCAGATTTCTGGCTTGAACCTACTGTAGCTGGTACCGATGTTTGCTGAGGTTCCTCGGCTTCAACTAGGTTGTAAATATTCTGCCAAGTAGTACTGCCAAGGCCGAGACATGTGGTATCTGAGATTAATCCCTTTTTGCTTGGTCCCAGATCGGTGGCATGTTGTCCTGTTACCACAGAAGTTGAATTCGTTCCAGACTTCTTAGATTTCTTCCCCATTTGGTCTAAAATCGTTACTGCGGAAAAACTCTGCACAAGAGAAAAATGAACGTAATGCGGAGAATAGATGGTAAAAACCAAGTATGGAGGAATTGTGTCAATCAATGAATAATGGAAGATTTATCATAAGGCTCCCGCGGATACAATCTCTGAAGGGATTTAGGCATAACTTCTCATTAATTGGCCGTTTAAACCTGTCAATCATTTAAATGCTCATTATATCCTTTACTTGCCGAATAATCATTTAAGCGTGGATTTGATTTTTTGGCGGTTGGATGCAAGCGAATCACTATCGGGAAGAGAAAAGGCTTTAAATGATAATTAATATAATATAGCGAAATCATATCAATCCTTTTCGAAAGTCGCGTTTGGGTTCATCACAATCGGCGATTGGAGGAAGCCTTGGGCAATCGTATTTAAGTTTTTTGGAATCCCCGATCGCCGATAGCAATATCGCTTGACTCACATCGGGAGTTTTAAGGAGGAGAGTTCATTATATTCATATCGCATTCCCCGATTGCCGATTGCGATATCGCATCGGAGCAAGGGGAGGGGCCTTTTATTATTTGTTTTCCCAATAACCAATGGTTACTCGATCTTGACGCATCGGGGAGAATTAATGGGTCATGGTTATGAATCCTTTATTGTTGCGATATGCGATCTTGCGATCACTTTATCGCAACAATAAAGAATTATTCGTTTTATTTTTAAGACTGATTATTTATCAGTTCAAAAATGTTTTTTAAAATGTTTTGTTTGTTTCCGAACCTTTAGAAGAGTGATGGGTTAATACCAATTTAATCTAAAAGGGACCCATTTCATATTATAATTTTCTAAAGTAAAATTTTATGAAATGGGGGATTGTTGTATAGCACAACAGGGTCACAACACAACGTCTTACCGTCCTGCAAGAAAGCCGCCCTGGGTTAGAAACAAGTGCAGGATGGGTGACAAGAATTTCGAAGAAAGTTTGTGGTTTAAGGCATTGTCGAAGCACTACTAGGAAGAAATACTCAAAGCACGCAACCCTACCATTGATAATCCACAGCAAGCTTCACCGCAAGTAGTCGAGCTCCCTAAATCATGCCAGGCGTTGAGGACTAGGAAGGACCCTCAGGTTCCAAAATTAGTAAGATGGTCGCCGCGACACCTGCACTTTGGCAAGTTTACAATGGAGGAAAAGGGTAAGACTGTTACAATTGATAGCGACGATGAAGCAGAAGAGTCTCCCACATATATTGAAGAAGTAAACCCTAAGGAGGATCCCATACAACCAGTGCGACGACCCAAGTATGTGCCTCCAAATAAGGGGAAGGCGAAGCTACATGCAAACCTAGATGAAGTCGACACTATAATCGCTACCCCATCTCTACCAAAAGTAGTCCCAGTGGAAAAATCGGTGGTTGGCCATGTTGTGACAATGAAATTTGAAGATTGGGACCTCGCAGATATAGTAAAATTTCCCCACCTAGCAATGGATGCACTGATGGAGCGGAACGTAGAAGGGACAGTGACAATGCTACAACCAAAGTAGTGGCTGCGGAAGGTGGAAAAAGTCGAGTTGCTATGTCTCTTGTCTATTCCTTACTTCCTCTGGCCTCCTATCACCATGTTGGTCATAAATCAGTTGCTCTGTTTAATTCATGAGGAAATATTATGGGTCGGCAAACCTGTCTGTATCACAGCTAGACTTGTTCATCGGGTCTCGCACCTTCCCTGCGACAGAAGAGACCCTCGGGAAATTACTGATAGAAGTAACGATGTCGCGATGATAGAGCGACTGAAAAGAAGTATTAGCTCACGAAGGGACAGCGAGGGTACATCATTGATAGTATCTCAGATAACACAATCCACGTTGCCACTCAATTGCTAGCAGGAAAAGTAATGAGGAAATGTTGTGGCACTGAGGTTCGCGCAGTAGTTATTGCACTCACTTAGGAATGATCAACCAACGTATGGTTCAGTTGTTCACAGTCCTTTTGTGAAGAGTTTCTGACCAATTGTCGCGAAGTGTGGGAGGAGGGAAATACTTTCCATTATGCATGGCTGCTCATGTCCATCATGCTGGTCGCTATTGACTTACCCGAAGAAAGCCAATTTCTTGTCTTGGACTCAAAATGACCGGAAGCCACTCGATATGCTTCCCTCTGGGCGACAAGGGATGCGGGACGAATTCAAAATATCAAATTCTTGTGGGTATTGATGGACACGAATGTACGTCAATGGATTAATGAGCTACCCCACCTGTCCGATAAGATCTATGAAAGAATGAAGCATATCACCGAATTTAAAGCAAACATGCATCGTATCTACATTAGGGTGCATAAGGACCTGGCCTAGGCATGGACCTCACTTTGATTTATTGCCATTGACGATTTTGTCGATGGGATTGTGGATACCTGGCCACCGGCATGGCGCAGACCGGAGGCGGTAGAGCACAACGAGGCCACTATCTGGTAGAACAAGGAGGAAGCTAAGTGTGTCGTGCAGCAAAAGCGCAATGAACAATTCACCACGGAAGTTTAGGCAACTCAGGAGGTAGCGCTAGTAGTAGCAGGAAAGACACCATCAGGAGGGGTTGTGTCGACAAAGGACAGGAGCAGTCAAAAGGTACCCACTAAGACGGCCGCAGACGAACCACCAGAAACGAGCATGGATTCACCTTTGAATCAACCAGTGCCATCAGAGTGGTCGAAGCCACAAAAGAATGAAAACGCATCTAAAATGGACAGTGGAGTGACCACGTTAACCAAAGGGGACCTAACTAACATCGAAAACACTGTTCGGGACACCGCTCTGGAGGCAGTCGACGAGGCCATGTCGGAGCAGCAAATTGTGTTGGGGGAACTCTGTACGCAGCTACAAGAACTTAGAACACGAATCATCAATAGGCACTAGTGGTACTCTGGGGGTTTCCAGTATGACAGCTACAGAACTATTTTTAAAAGCTCAAATAGCTCATTCCATCCCGATTCCAGCAGGAGAAATGATTACCACAAATGTGGAGGACTGAGTTGTGCTAGAACGACTTACAGGGCTGGGGCTAAACGCGGTTGCTATACCGCGTGAAAGCTTGCAACAACTCCACGACAGCACCACAATCAAACTCCCCACTAGGGTCGGCTACGCTGATCAAGTACTCTAGGAGCATAAAATTAATATCGAACAACTGCACCTCCAACGTGACGAAGCAGTCACACAAATGCAAAAAATGGAGAAGCTAGTGGTGGAAGCCTACTCAAGTGCCCGAGAATTAGAAATTGTGGAGGACATGCCTCTTGAGACACAAATCCATAAACTGGCTACTACGTTCCGAAATTCAAAGGAGGAGGCCATGCGGATCTAGCTAGATCTCAGCTCACAAATCGTGGACTTAAAACTACAAGTTCCACCACCGACGCCACTAGATCTCCTAGAGTAACGCAAGAACATTATTACTATGGGGAACACGATGCTCACACATTCAATGGAAGAATGTACTAAGCTGCTAACTCAATCGATTGTTACGCTCATCTCCCTTCAGGAGGATCCAACACTTCGTCGATTGAAAACCAAGGCCTGGGAGCTCCAGCATGCTTACGATCAGCTCAGAGGAACCACACAGACCGTTGCTATTACGCAGCGCTTGACCAAGATCTGAGAGGCGCAGGACTTGAAAATCCAAGCCAATGCCGCCAGACAAAAGGAAGCAGTGGTTAATGCCCATCTCCAGCCGTGGCTGGATGAGGCATTTGCGGTTTCAACCACCATAGAGCACAAGGTAGCCCACATGTAGGCTCAGTATGCCACTATGGAGACAATAGGCACAAGGACTGAGGCGTCGACGACATAGGTGGAATGGATGTAGCAAATGACAGAAGAGTTTTCTATTAGCACAAGCGACACACAGAAGATGCTAGCCAATCTCTGTGCAAAGTTAGTCGAACTAGCTGAGTGACTTGGGATGAGTCACGATGATTGTGTTCAGGGATTGTTGGGTAGCAAAAGCCTCGTGCAATGGTCATGGGGAACGAAGCCCAAACTTTTGGGTAAAAATAGGGTAAGACTTTGTGGGATCTGCGGAGCGCGAATTGTAATAATTCAAAATTAAAGGGGTAGTCCGCCCAAAAATAATGTAAAGAAATGAAAGTTGAGTCAGCCCACCCATGGATCATGGTCCATGGAAAGGTATAAATAGAGCGAGGCTCCATGGGTAGAGTAGCGAAGTCTTGTTGTATGGTTTTGGGTCTATCATGTAATGGCTTTTTTAGAAAAGAATTCTGAAAGCGTTTGTAAGTTCGAGTCGAGGGTGTGGGTAGAGGATAGAGGCTCTGTAGTTGTGTGTGCAAAGGCCTGGAAGAGTCCGCAACTGTGTGCTCGGACCCCTAGAGTTGAGTGTGCAGGGCGGATCTGGATGTACGGGTGATAAATGGAAATAAATAGAAGTTCCTTCTAAGAATTCTGTGTCAAATCTGAATTACCGCAAATCTGGCATTTTGTATGAGTAATAAGACTGTTTTGATCTATGCGCACATGATTGCTTATTGAATATTTGTGAATCTGGGTTAAATATTAATACGCGAACTAAATAAATCTGATAAATGTTTGCTTAAATACTATTCTAAAGTAGATCCGAGTTTCAATACTTCATCTAATAGATTAGATCTATAGACTGCGCGCTAATAGACAGTAAGAGGTATCCAGGAATTGTACGAAGACAGCGCAGCACGAAGCTGCAAAACGGGGCACGAAACCTCCAAACCACATATAGACATCTCAAGGGTGTAGAAACCTAGTTCCAGCACCCTCCCTTGCTACCTCGAGTGAGACCTTAGTCCACGCTTCACGGGATTTTGCCGAAAGGGCTGGTAGTGGCGGGATTTGCTTGGCTAAATAATTCTTCCAAACCTGGTTCAGGCCCATATAAGCTAACATTCACCGTTAAACATGGGAAGGTAAAATTTGACATCTAATTTAAATAAGGGTTTCTTAGATGCATCCCTTGAATTTCTATGATGATGGTGATGAGAGGAAGAAGAACTTTCACTCGTGGAAGGAGAAGGAGGGGGTTCTTCTTCACCATTTCCATGCACTGAACCTTTTTCTTCTGCCTTTTTCCCTTCTTTCTCCAACCTTGAAAGAAATTGACCAACATTTTATGCCATTGTATAGAAGGTTTTTTGGAAATTGAGCTCCTCTTCATAACAAGACTCTTCATCTGCCATGTTTATCCTTTGATGTGCACGCCCCACTTCAGGATCGAAAGACTTTAGTTTCCCTTCGCCTCTTCAGAGCATGTTTCTTGCTATCATACAAACATGCAATTCACATCTAAAAGGACCTGCTCTGATACCACTTGATCCAATATCTTTTTCTTATAGATGTATTAAATAATTACATGCATAAATTGTAGCTTGCACATAGAAATTTAATGTGCACATGAGAGAAGAGGAGAAACACATAAATCATGAAAGAAGACAAGAAACTTGATAACAAAGTTCGTCCGATTTGGACTATGTCTCTGGGCCTTGCATGACCAATGGGGAGGCCTTCATTCATTAAGTGGCATGAAAAATAAGAGTACAAGCATCAGTTACAAAAAGAAGTTTTATACCTCCATAATGAAAAATGACCAAAAAATGCAGAACTCTGATGGAGAAACAGAAAACGCCATTACATTCATGGCATTGAGAAATGTTGAGACCGTCTAAAATTTGTCAAATCTGACAAAGTGAAAATCGGGCCCACCTGTAAAAACCTGCCTCGAACTACATGCACTCTCCTCCTTTGCCTGAGTGCACTAATGAACTGAGTTTTTAAAAAATAAAAAAAGGACGGAGTTCACAAAGACTCTGTTAGGCGGGCTAGTTGGAGATCCATTTATTATGGAGGAGGTCGAGTGGTCAAATCTCGCCTCCTCCTTTTTTTACATAACAAAATGTTATTTTAAAAAAATGGTTCAGGTTGGGCCCGCCTTGGGCAACCCGCCCACCTTACCTACCTCCGGCTTTGATGGGGTCCATATCTTATTAAAGGCGGGATTGGTTTCATGTGGTTGTGGTTGGGTCTGTGACTCGAGGGTCAGCCCGCCAACAATCCTACGCACAACAGTTTTGTCGTTTCATAAATCATGGGTCCCCCAACAATGTGCTAAGTATGGTGGGATAGGCTGAGGGTAGTGACTTGCCCCTCCAATATTATGTAGATTTGATAAGGGTTGGGGTGGCAAGGTTGGTGGCCTACCACCCTTTTTTAAATAATATATTTGTTATACAAACAATATGGCCATTTTTGAAAATTTAGATTTTAGGCCGAAGGAGTCATTTTAACGAGATGAAAATTTCACCCGAAATCTGGCCAGAGTTGGCCGGATTCTATCCATTGGGAAAAGTCCAAATTGTGTCTTCATTAATCCTACCCAGTCAGCAAAATTCAACCCAACTTTAACTGCCTCTATCTTCCTCATCCAGACTCAGATTGGAGTGTCATTCGCACCGTTGGAATTAGGGCGACGAGCACTTCGATCTGATGTCAATTTAATCATCTTTGCGCCACTTTGAATTTTGAGCCTTTTCCATGCCATTGGTGTCTGGAGATCCTCCTAGATCAAAAAGTGGCAGATCTGAGTGATAGTGCAAGTAAGAGTGTAGACTTGACTAAGGGAAATATATATTGGTGAAAATAAAGTGCAGAAGATCAACATGCAAAAGGAAAAACAAAATGCATAGGGAGTCGTTGAAACGATGACCACTAATGTGTAAAAACAAGAAGCTGATGTGACACTTGTAAAAATCAAATGACAGTCTGAACTAACACATTTACAAGATAATACAAGTTAAAACACCAACAACTATGAAAATAAATAAGAAAAACAACACTCATGGAAGCGAAATGACAAGAAGTGATAGAAAGAGTGACAAAAGATGACAAAAGAAAAACTCACCCAAAAAAGCACCGCAAACTCCACTAAAGGCTCCTTGATATCCTTGGGAAAAAATAGAGCTCCAACATCGAATGTGAAAATTAACTCTACGAGCATCTATTATATAGATCTATATGGGCTACAGTTTATGACACGCATGCATACAATCAAAGAAAAGGCAACACTTTGCAGGAACTTGTGCCACTCTTTGGGAAACTAATTATCCGCTCCCTATTTTCTAAGGATTTCCTTTTCACTTTTTTTTTCTTTTTTCTTTTCTAAAAAGCTAGCCATTCGCTCTACCAAGAAGGATTGTGCAATTTCCAACCACAAGGGATTGGGAAACTCCTTGGCTCAGTGAACTATGCAGTTTCTGAGGGTGAGGGGAAGCTCTTTCATAATTTTTGAGCTTGAGGTTGGCCTTCCTATCAGGATTGCATGGTGTTTGAGCTAAATGTTGGCCTTCCTTCAAAGGTTGCACAATTTCTGAAGGGAAGACCGGAAAATTTTAAATCCAGGGCAAGAGATGGCTTGTGTTTGAAAAGGTTGTAGGAATTTATAGGGTAAGTTCCTTAGACAGAACACCAAAGGACACCGCTCACAAACAGATCATAGATCAATACACCAATATTTTGACGTGGTTAAAACCCTCAAAGAGGGAAACAGTCCACG
>APFE030691362.1:0-10619 GCA_000404065.3 Pinus taeda | reverse complement strand
GAAATGGTGAGGGATGTCACCGCAGAGGCCTTCCAACAGTTCGAAGAACAGCAGCAATTAGTATTGGGGTCTCTCCACACAAAGCTGTAGGAGTTGTAGGCATGCACTCCACTGGCTGGCACAGTGTCCACCAGCCTCGTGATCGGAACTTTAGCTATCGAGGAGATGTTGCGAACGAGGGTGACCAACACGGTACTGCTACCTGATGGGGAGCTCACTACAGAAAATGAGGCCGATAGGCCTATGGTCAGCAGTTTAAAAGGTGTAGGATTGAACATGGGTGCACTCCCTCGGGAGATGCTCTACCTCTTACAGGATGGAATCACCCGGAACATAGGGCCCGAGAGAGTCATGCTTTGTAACTCACGAGCAAGTAGTGCATCAACATGGATCAGTTGGGCCTGAAGCATAATGAGGCAGTGGAGCAAAATAAGCAGATGATGCAAGCGGTAGAGGAAGCCTGTCAGATGGTCCCAGAGTGGACATTTAGGTAGAAGAACTGGTGGAGGTGTGCGTCTGCAAATTTCCCACAGGGTGTGCGAAGCTCGAGTAGAGATGGCAAGGGTTCAGCTAGAGCTGAACCTGTAGATTGCCAAACTACAGTTGAAAGCTCAACCTTCAACTTTGGCAAAAGTCAGGGAATAATGTACCAATGTCGTTATAACAGCAATAACAATGGCTGACAGTGCAATGGTGGACTGCATGTAGTTTTTCAAATGGTTATTCAAGGTCCGAACCACCCTATAGAAGGACCCCAATGTAGAGCACCCAGAGACAGAGCTATGTGAGCTACAACAAATGTATGACAAGGTAAAAGGGATCACGCAGATAGTTGCCCTTGCACAGAGGCTTGCACGAGTGCATGAGGCCAAGGTGCTCAAGGAACAGGTGGATGTCACTTGGCACAAAGAAGCGATCTTAAAAGAACGCCTACAACCATGTATAGACAAGGCTTATGTGATCACAGCCTCCATTGAAGAAAATCTCTTGAAACTGGAGGCAGCTCCACAGAATATTCAGAGCAACAGTTTAGCAGCAATCACCAAACAACGCATGAAAGAAGTCCATCAGGTGGCCGCTTAGTGTTTTGTCAAAGTTGTGGTGATCCAAACAGAGCTGGGAGGTCTTCACGCTAAGATCTCCACACTTGCAGAGTGACTCGAGGACGAGTCACAATGTTTGTGTTGGGGGCCTGTTGGGGGCGTGTTGGGCGCGAGATCCCCCAAGGACAGTTTTGGGGCTTAAAGCCCATATTTTGGTCCAATTTTGTAATCCAAGTGTAAAGACTCCGCATTTTGTGGTTGCGGAGTGCATAGTTGTTAAATAGTCATAAGGTTGTCCACCCTTATTTTGAAAATGTAATGTCAGTTGTGGAAGATCTACCCATGGTCCATGGACCATAGATTGTATAAATAGAGCTAAGCTCTAAGTAGTTAAAGGAAATTAGGAGAAAGAATCAATGATTGAACATGTATGAGAGATAGCTCTAAAGTAGAAGTTTAAGTTTG
The DNA here is from genome assembly GCA_000404065.3 of Pinus taeda. Lineage (NCBI taxonomy): Eukaryota > Viridiplantae > Streptophyta > Pinopsida > Pinales > Pinaceae > Pinus > Pinus taeda. The sequence continues at coordinate 9,111 of APFE030691362.1, read as the reverse complement.
GGTCGTAGTGTAGGTAGAGGCTCTTCAGCTGAGTGCGCAGAGGCCTAGAAGTCTGCAGCTAAGTGCACGGACCCCTACAGCTAAGTACGTAGAGGCCTAGAAGTCCGCAGCTGAGTGCGCAGACCCCTACAGCTGAGTGCGCAAGGCGGGTTGAGTCTGTAATTGTTCGGAATTATCAATAAAGAGAAGTATTCTACAATTTCTGCATCTTTATTTCATGTTTATAAATTTATTATATTGGGTATAAATTTCATTTATAATACTTATATGATGTGCGAATGTATGTAAATGTATTGGTTAAGTGAATGCAAATAAGAACATTTGTTTACGCGAAGCTAACTAAGATTTGTTAATAAATCAAGTAAGATACTTAGTGTAGTTTGGGAAATATCACAATTCGCTGCCCTAGCAGCACGGAAGCATATCGGCCATAGGTTAGGGCTACATGAAAGCCAATTGTACTATTTCACGAAGTTTCTGAAGGATGAGCAGAGGGCTAAGAAACCTATGCATAGGAAGGTATAGTTGGGATAAACCAACATCACATCCATCTCAAGGGTGCAGAAACTTGGTTCCAATATCCCCCCATACTGCTTTGGGTGAGGCTTCAGTCTGCACTCTGTGGGTTGATGCCAAAAGGGCGAGTAGTATAGGGATTTGTTTTGCTAACTAATGCTGAACATGGGCCAGGGCCCCACAAGCCAACATTAATCAACCATATATAGTAGATGCATGTAGAATAATTCTATAGCCAAACAAATATACATTCAAGATATAACAAAAGGCAACAATTAAATAATGTAGAGGAGTTGTTTTAAACAAACTTTTCAATTTGCTAGTCTCCATAATAATGATAACTTTGCAGTGGGATTTCAGGGAGGTTGATACTCAAAACCTATCCTGGCCCTAACTCTTATGTTACCTTCAACATATGCAAAAACAAATTATGAATTCATAGGGAAAGACATGCAGGAGAAACAAATTTTTTCATGAAACTAAAGCCATAATACTTCAATCGAAAATTCTGCAATAAAAGCCTTTACAAAAATGGCAGGGCTTTGGCATTAAAAAAAAAACCATTTTTACATTTCAAAACGAAACAATATATAGGAATATATATTCCTCAAATTGTCACTAGTCTATAGGAAACAAATCCTATCAAATAAATTAAAAATACAATATGCTGCAGAAAATATGGAAATGGAAGAAATTCTTCCACCTTTAAATCCGGACCATGCTTTTTCTACTGTTGATTATTTGCTTAGAATAAAGATCTAATAAACAAAAAACCCAATATATGTTCATCGAATCTTAAAAAAATAAACCCTTTTGCCAAGTGCCTTGGGATATGAATTTATTTTAAATGTGTTAATTGCACACGAAATAAAACAAGTTTTGTCACTTTTTTAATTTGTATGTCTAAAATTTTGCAATTCGATTCTTATTTTGTTGATCTTCTACCTTGGAGTTTGGGGTTGTTGAAACTATTAACTATAAATCTTCACACTAGCCTTCAAATCTTATCAAATCCATAGATGTTGAAAACTCGCCAACTTGTATTCTAGAATGCTTCAAATAAGGCATAAATATTTTTTATTGAATTCTTGGAAATCTAGATCTCTTTTACTTGATTGATGTGTGTCCTCCTTAAAATATCGCAAATACCCTTCAAACAAGCAACACTTGTCACCTGTTCTCCAGCTTTGACACAATACCTTTTCCTTTTTTTATCTGTTGAACTTTCGACAATACCTTTACTTACCAGCTCATCTTACATAAGAGCTCGGCCAAGATTCAAAGTTATATGTCTATAGTGGATTACCTTAATGAAACAAAGATGATGACATCCTTGTCAAAAGAATGAAGGGAAAAGTAAAGATTGTGAATTAAACAATTTCTCATCATATACAATTAAGAAATTCACTATGGAAAAATCTCTAATCATGGGTTAGTTCAAACCATGAGTTCATTGAAACTAAATGAACAAATTAGGAAACTATTTTCTCTTTGCATTCCCACAATTTATTTTGTAGCACTGTGTTTATGGCTAGCAATCTATGGGCCCTCTCATTATTATAGAAAAAGTATTTCCTACTGACTCCTTTAAGCTGAGGATGTTGTTCCCTTTGTCCACTGTTAAAAAATTAAACCTACATTTCCCAAGAACCTCTTCTACAACACAAATTTAATCAAGTTTACATCAAATATGTTCCAAAACATCTATTTTTTAATCCAGCATCTAGAATCATTTGGAACAATGTTCTTCTTATTCCTTTCCACTGAGCACATTGCAACTTAGAGAAATATGAAGCAAATTGTGCTAGGGAAACCATAAAAATTTCTAGTTCAAAAAAAAATCCCAATGCAAAACCCTGATTTCCACCTTGTCTCAATAAGAGGTATAGTAATAACCTTTGGTTCTCATACTTTACAAGCATGATGCTTCTTTTTAAAATGATAATATATATTATTCTCAATGCGTAGCTTATGGGAAGGAAACAAATCTGGGCCAGTTCAATGTTTCATATTCTTGAAACTCCATGAACGTAGGTCATTCTACTATTATATGATAAATTTCGTGGCACTAGTCTAGTATAGTCATCTTTGTGTTTCTAACAATCTCGTGAACTTTTGGTAGCACTCCATTTATATTTTAACTTCTTATCATTGCTCCACTTCATGGAACTTTCAAGGTCTTCCATACTTCTTTCCATAAACTCAAGATCCTTTAAATGTAGCTCCTCAACTCACCTATAAATCCCTTATAGGGTCCACAACATCCTCTACATGAATAACATTTGGATCGTCAAATTCTCCTGAAAATGGATTTAAAATTCCTTGCATGCTTTTAGAATTTAATACCTTCTAACTTTCATAGTTTGTATACCAAACAAATCCGCGCTCGTCATAGCCATTGAGGAAGACCATGTGTATATAAGGATGGCCCTCTTTATCAATAGTTAACAAAGCCACTGCATTTGGTTTATGCCAACCAGTAGCTACAAGATATTTAGGAAGTGGTAATGACTACTTATTTGCAACTTATGGTGGCACAAATCTAGCTCCTAGAAAAGGATGTGAGCCTATTAATTTTCTAGCACGGAGTTTTGGTGTAGTTTAAAATGACTAGAATGTCTGGTCTAAGACCTGTCAGTTTTAAATGCATTTTTGGTTCTTCCATGATGGTTTCCACAAATGGAATGGCCATTTCTGTCATACTCCACATTTATGGAAGCAAGACCGGCTCTTCAAATTAGAACAATATGTCAAACGCTCATGTAAATCCCATCATGAAAGTTGGTTTCACCACTACCACCGAAAGGTCCATACGACACCAGTGATATGACATAACTTTGGTGGTTGGAGTACCTAAATTTTAAATATACATTCCAATGCAATCCAAATACAAATCATTCTCACCATGGAAACCCACTATCTTTGATCCTGACTTTGAAAATGAGAAGTAAATTCCAAGTTGTACACCATATGATCCATACTTCTTAAAATTTCTCTCAAATGTTAGTGACCTCATTATAGATGAAGAGCTTTGTGAAATAAGATAGTAATGTTTGTTCATTGAAATAAGAATCTCTTTTGGATAGTCCCATTCAATCTTATTAGTTTTGATATTCCTAATTCCACCCTGCCTCTTCAACCACATAGGACTTCTATATCGATTAAATGGTATGATACCAAACCCTGTAGCAATGCAATGACCAATTAGCAACCTTTAGCCTCGTTTTTTCACTAAAACCACAATCATATTGCAGGGGGTTCCACATAGAAAGTTGTTTTTTTCTTAGGGGCTTCACAACTTACCAAACAATGCAATGTCATGAAGGTTGTTTTATAAACTAGAAATTGTGGCCCCCCTCCTTTCTTTAAATATCGAAAAGAAAAGGGGTTTGTGTAATTGAACCTCATGCTTTGATTTGTGAATGTCAATGCCCATCCTTTAAAATTTTAAAACCTTTACCCTTGCGATGTGATCCTCGCACCTGTCTGGTGGCTTGGCATTGGTGTATTTACCTCTGAATTGGCATTTAAACAATTTCTGGAGAAAATATCCCACATGTGCTGAATAAAAGGTCCTGATAATGTTGATATACATCGTTATTGTGATTAAATTCCAACTTCTTGAGCATGTAATGACCCTCGTGGCCTTCTCCCTTGATTTGGCATCATGTATGTCGAGTTTTGGGCTTGATTTGGCTTGTGACTTCATGAAAAGTGAAATTCGATGAAACATAATCTTGGAGATTATGACCCCAAAAACTATTTTTCAATTAATAATTCATATTTTAATTAAGGTATAATTGTCTATATATATATATATTTATTTTATATATATATATATATATTATATATATATATCATTTTATATATTTATATATATATATATATATATATATATATATATATATTTTAAAACTAAAATCAATATTAAAAATCAACGCAACAACTGATATAGGAACCCTTATGCCCAAAGAATTTGCATATGTCTCAAAATTGAGCCAGAAAATTAATTAGCAAAATTGGAAAAAAAAATTGTAGCCTTTCTTTGACAAGAAAGAGCTACAACATCGGCTCCAACTAGGGACTACTTCCCCCTCTGGGATGCAGAGAACCTGTAGACCTATGTCATGTAATTCTATTGGGCATGGATTCAGTTCATCAACCTATAATCTGCAGCTACACTTGCAAATTGAAACCATATTTCCTACATTATTTCAAAGATTAACTCACACTAAAATCTGAAAATTGAAAATTGTTGAAGTAAACAACTAACATTGAAACTAAACTGAAACTAAATTGAAAACTGCTGAAGAAAATTGCACATCATATGCTCTGAAAACAAACTTATATATTCACACACCACTACTTAATTGAGATGAAATTGTATATTGTCAAGTGTAATCATGCTTCTAGTGAAACCATGAGAGCATTGGATTAATTGATAGGCCACCTTGCATGTAGCTGAAAATATGATAAGAATATACACTATAAACTTTAAATTCCATGAGTTGTTGACACTTACTGGTGAAGATCAGTAATTTGTTGAGGCATAAAGTATTGAAGAACTCTAAATACTGGATAATTGTTTTCCTCAAGAGGAAGAAAAATATATTGTTGATTGCAACCATCACTAAGCTTTCACAAGCACATCAGTAAAGGCATCTAATATCTGGAACCAGTGGAATTGATAACGCAGTGGAATCACTATATAAACAAAATGGAGCTACAAGGTGAAGGAATTTCAACCAATATCAAATGCCTACTCCTTGTTTACTAGCAAGGAATAGATCTAGTCTTGATCGTTCTTAGGGGAAATATTTATTCGTTAGTTTTCTCCCCGACAAGGACACCAAATTTTGTATTTGTTTCTCAAAGGAAGTTCTTGGCTTTGAAACTTCACCAAGAAACCAACTCGACTAAACATTAGGTTCAAGTTTGCCCTCGAACCAAAGGGGGCTCCCTCAAGTGTTACGACATTTTTTTAACATTGTTCACTGTCACTGGACAACAACCTATGAAGTACAACGACCAGATCTAGGATTTGTATAGGTGGTTGCTAATGAGTATATAAATCTCTACTAAAAAATGAATCCCTCTCGTGCATACGCCTTATGAAAATGCCAACGTCCAGCTTAGAATAATAACATAGCTTTAGAGCGTTTCGTAGAGGAATATAAGAGAATATATGATAATTAAAATTCATACTGAATACTTAATCAACTAGATATAGTAGATATGTGTAGAATAATTCTACAGCCAAACAAATATATATTCAAGAGATTATAGAAGGAAACAATTAAATGATGCAGAGGACAAACATACTTTTCAATTAGCTAGTCTCCATAATAATGATAACTTCGCAGTGAGATGTTAGGGAGGTTGATACTCAAACCTAGCCTTGCCTTAGATCCTATGTTACCTTGAACATATGCGGAAATAGGTTATGAAATCACAGGGGAAGACATACACGAGAAACTAATTATGTCATGAAACTAAATCCAGAATACTTCAATTAAAAATTCTGCAATAGAATTCTTTACAAAAATGGCAAGGTTTTGGCGTCAAAAGGCAACCATTTGTACATTCAAAATGAAACAATCCATAGGAAAATATATTCCTCAAATTGTCACTAGTCTATAGGAAGAAAATCCTATCAAATAAACTAAAAATACAATATGCTACAAAAAATCTGGAAATGGTAGAAAGTCTTCTACCTTTAAATCTGGATCATGCTTTTTTTATAGTTGATTATTTGCTTGGAATCTAGATCTAATAAAAAGAAAAAGAAAACAATATATGTTCATCGAGTCTTAAAAAAATATACCCTTATGCCAAGTGCCTTTTGATATGAATCTATTTTACTAAAATATGTTAATTTCCCAAGAAACAAAACAAGTTTTGTCACTTATTTAATAAGTAGGTCTAAAATTTTGCAATTTGATTCTTATTTTGTTGATCTTCTGCCTTGGAGTCTATGGTTGTTGAAACTATTAAATAGAAATATTCCCACTAGCCTTCAAATCTGATCCTATCCATAGTTGTTGAAAACTCAACCACTTGTATTCTAGAATGCTTCAAATAAGGCATAAATATTTTTGATTGAATTCTTGAAAATCTAGATCTGTTTTACTTGACTGATGCCTTTCCTCCTTCAAATCTGGCAACTACCCTTCAAACAAGCAAGTCATATCACATGTTCTCCAGTTGTGACACGATATCTTTTCCTTTGTTTATCTGTTGAACTGTTGACATTAAATTTCGGATGATCTCTTTTAAAAAAAGGGTAAATTTTCTACCTTTACTTACTAGCTCATCTTACATAAGAGCTCAGCCAACATTCTAAGGTATATGTCTATAGTGGATTATCTTAATGCAAAAAAGATGATGATATCCTTGTCAAAATAATGAAGGGAAAAGTACAGATTGTGAATTAAAATTGCTCATCATATACAATTAAGAAATTCACTATGGAAAAATCTCTAATCATGGGATAGTTCAAACCATAAGTTCATTGAAACTAGAAGAACAAATTAGGAAATTATTTTCTCTTTGCATTCGCACAATTTCTTTTCTAGCATTGTGTTTGTGGCTAGCAATATATGGGCCCTCTCATTGTTATTAAAAAAGTATTTCCTACTGACTCCTTTAAGCTAAGGATGTTGTTCCCTTTGTCCATTGTTAAAACATTGAACCTCCATTTTCCAAGAACCTCTTTTGCAACATCAAACTTAATCAAGATTGCATCAAATTTGTTCCAAACCATCTATTTTTTATTCTAGCAACTAGAATCACGTGGACCTGTGTTCTTCTTATTCCTTTCCATCGAGCACATTTCAACCTAGAGAAATATGAAGCAAATTGTGTTGGAGAAATCATAAAAAATTCCATTTCAAAATATTTACCCTGTGCAAAACCCTCATTCCCCCTTGTCTCAATAAGAGGTATAGTAATAACCTTTGGTGCTCATACTTTATAGGCATGATGCTTCTTTTAAAAATGACAATATATCTAATTCTCAATGCATAGCTAATTGGAAGGAAACAAATTTGATCTATTTCAAAGTTTCCTATTCCTGAAACTCCATGAACGCAGGTCATTCTATCGCTATATGATAAATTCCATGAGTTTGGTACATTATAGTCATCCTTGTGTTTCTAATGATGTCTTGACCCTTTGGAAACACTCCATTTCTATTTTTAACTTCTTAGAATTTCTCTTCTTCATGGACCTTTCAAGGTATTCCATCCTTCTTTCCATAAATTTAGGATCCTTTAAATGTAGCTCCTCAGTTATCACTTCTAAATCCCTTATAGGGTCCACAACATCATCTACGTGAATAACATCTAGATCGTCAAATGCTCCCTAAAATGCATTCATAATTCCTTTTGTGCTTCTAGATTTTATGTTGAACATAATGGAGAATCTTAGAATAGCATGAATTGGTTCACAAGACCTCAGGATAGGAAGTAGTTTCTATTTCCAAGGGTATGGTTCTAACAACCCGAAATCTATGTAAGCTATCTGATGTATGATTTACATTGAGAATGGAGAGTGTTCTGTAGAGCCAGACTCTCCTGGTTTAGACTCTCTTTCGTAGAGCTGACCAGTGGGTGTTTTATTAATACAAACATTGCATTTTAACATGGTATCATAGCTATAGGGCTATCGAACTTGTACGCTGAGAGAGGAGAGAGGCCAACGCACTTGAGTCAAAAACAGCATGTAATTTGGAGAGAAAACCACGTCGATCTCACTATAACACATGCGTACAGAATATTTGGCATTATGGCGCGGGTACGTAGGTAGCTCGGTGCGAATCTGCATCAACTAATCGTGTCGACCTTGTTGCTGCATGATTGTAGTGAGTTGTTGTTTGAAAAAAAACTGAGTGCCTTGGAACTCTAGAGCTGAGGTCATGGTAGAGGCCGCGTGATAGAGGCCGCGTGATAAAGGCCGAAGACCTGAGGTGGATCACTACCTACATGGACCGGCCCTGTGTTGGAGGTCGCATACTTGCCAGGAGGCCGCGTACTAGAGGTCGTAGAAGCTGCAGAACATCGACAGCGGTGGTCGTGGAGGCATTCAGCTTGAGGAGGAGGCGTTCAGGCCACAAGGAGGGTTGTGTGGAGACGGCGCAAAAAAAAAAATTGTTTGGGCCCATGCAGCATGGTGGAGGCCAAAGGCCTGCCCAGAGGCCACGTGGGGGCTGAAGACCAGTCTGTTGCTCAGCGTGGTCATGGAGGAGACCGAGGTTGCGTGAGAGGCATTCAGACCGCGAGGAGGAGGCCACTACAATGTGTTTTTTTATCTCTCGTTTGATGTTGTAACATGCAAGAGGCCAAGATTGTTGCGGCCTAGTGAGGAGGATTGTCCTGAAGGCCACAATAGGTGGTGGCACGAAGCGTGGCAAGAACATTGGTGTGGATCGAAGGCCGTGGAGGGCATTAGAACTACAAAAGATCCATGGAAAACACTGTCTTTGATAAAGATCAGGGGTAGATCTAACATTTTTTTTCCCTTTCAAGTTTTTAAATTTTATTTTTGAACTGTCAAGATGAATAATCAAATTATCGAAGCATACTTGAATGAGCATAA
>APFE030691355.1:117381-160357 GCA_000404065.3 Pinus taeda | reverse complement strand
CATAACTTTAACTTTTAAAATTGTATAGTCATCAACTATGAAAACATATTTCTTAATGGCTTTATTTTATGTTGTGTAGATTCAATTGTCAAAGAACTTCAAGAGCATCGCGAACAACAAACAAGTGAAAGCAAAAAGTTGTACAAGCATCAAAAGAAGTATTATGATAATCCGAATAAATATTTGGGTTTGATAATTGATAGTATGGACCACAAGAAAACACTTTTACCACATTTTGTTTGCACACCCAAAAATTTACAGGAGGAAAATTTTATTAAGTATCACTTGGTCGGTTGTATGGTATTCAATGGGAAAATGTTGCCAAGGGTATACTTCACATCTCCAAATATTCATAGTAATGCAAATCTGACAATAACCATAATTCATGATGTGCTTTCTCATTGGTCTGGTAATCTTCCTGAAGTTTTGTATCTACAATTGGACAACACTTGTCGTGAAAACAAAAATCAGGTTTTTTTGGATATCTAAACATGCTTGTTGAATTGAGAATTTTTCAAAAGGTAAAGGTTGGTTTCCTTCTTGTTGGGCACACTCATGACCATATTAATCAGATGTTCGGTTGTTTTTCAATCACATTGAGGAGGAAGGAAGTTGGGAGCTTGCCATCATTAATTGAATGTATTAAGAAATCATAGACGCCAGAGCTTACTTTTGATGTGTTGGAAGAAACTGTTGACATGCGAAGGTATATTCTGGGATCGCATGGTGAGGAGAAATGCATTGAACAACTTAATGACATTAGCTTCCAACATCAATTTTGTATCAAAAAAATTGATGGGAAAACACTAATATGGGGCAAGCAATATTCAACTACTGCAGAATGGAAACTGTCATCAGGTTTGGAATTTTTGAAGTTCACTCCAGATCATCCAATATTTGCATGAAAAATATTGTTATTACAATCAGTTGGTGAAGTTCATAATGCACGAAGACAAAATAGAGATATAAATTATTTTGATTGCCTAGAAGAAATTAAAAAATGTATTAGATATACATATGAGTACTTTGACATTGTTGATTTAGTTTGGTGGGAGTTATTTTTCAATAATCAAAGTGATATCATTTCAACAACAACAAATGAAGATATACCTTTGAAAAATCCATTTATTGGGCTACAAAATGTGTCAAATGAACATGAGGAAATAAACATTGTTGAACACAATAATCTCAAGGTATTATTAATTCTTCACATGCAGAGGAAAGAGAGATGTATATTCGTTCCAGAAGATCTTGTACATAACGTGAAGCCATGGAAGACCTTTACAGGGGTTCAGTACAGGATATTAGGGAGGGTTGCATGATCGCAGTGCTAGCAGATGGAGATCCCAATGGCTATCCATTCTGGGTTGCTAAAGCTATAAAGGTCTTTACAGAAAATGAGGATGTTACAAGTGTTGAAGTACATTGTATGCCACAAATACACACCCATTCAATGGTGTGTATAAGACAAAGATGGTAGTTGACAAAAAAAATGGCGGAAAGAGAAAAAGAAAGGGTATAAATATAAATCACCGTCGCACAGACATCTTAAAATTGGAGGATGTTGACATACTTGTTTATGACTTCAATTTAACAAAGAGAGGAACTCTTCGCTTCAAGATGATAGAGATTTTGAAAAATTTGTTACCAGAAGGAACAGTGTTGAGATGGGAGTCTGCTGAAACCAGTCATAGATCTAGAAGAATTTTGAAACTTGAAATGGTGGGCATGCATGTGGACTCAGATGGGGCACTAGTTGATGAAAGAGAAGAATATGGAACATCTTCGTCAGCATCTAGTCATTCATCTGAAGATGTGAATTCTGATGGCGTGCAAGAAAATATGAGTGATTTTGAATAATTGTCTAAGATAGTTTATATAACTGATGTTTGCATCATGTCTTGAAATAAATTTTTTGATTTCCAAATGGTGTTAAATCAGAAGTTATGAGTCATTTTTATGTTGTTGGATTATATGTCTTAATTATGATAATTTTTATTGTTTAGAATATCTACAATGCAACATTAAATTAGAGATATAATGTATGTTTCATTCAATATACAAATAATAACATTTGAAATCATTTAGTCATGTAATTTGTTCATAATGTCATGGTTTTTTAATTTTATGGTTGAAAAAATTCTGATTTCTTTTGTATCTAGCATGTTATGGTTGAAAACATGTTGAATTTATACTTAGGAAAGAAAAATGTTATTATACCAAAAACATTAGTGTGTTTTTTTCCTCATAAACAACCTTTTTTTTGCACATAAAAATTCAATTTTACTAGCATTTTTTAAAAATGTTGAAAATTGACCCCCCAAAAAAAATCATCGTTCTAGTATCAACACTTTTTCGTTTTCAAGGTGTTTTTTGCACAAAAATTTCGTTTTCACTGCCATTTTTAAAACATGTTCAAAATTGACCTAAAAAAAACCATTATTATAGTATACACACTTTTCGTTTTTAGCACTATTTTTTTATGTTTTTTCGGGGTTTTTTTGCTAGAGTTCCCGTTTCAAACTTTACATTATTAAAACAAGGTCATGCTCGTTGGGCACTTGCTTGGCAGGTGTGTGGTTGGATCGTTGACCCTGGCAGAGGGCACAAGTTCCAAACCCACCCACATAACACATCCAAGTTTTATTTTTGGGTGGGATTTGTTTTAAAAGGAGTTTCGTTGAAATTTTGAATTGGGTCGTTGCATTGGGCGGGCCGGCCACCTGATCAGCATGGGTTCAAACCCTATCGGCCCATTGTTTTATACAGGAATATGGGCATGGGTCGTTGGGTCAATGCACAAGTGACGGGGGTGGACGGGTTTTACTGCTTGCCACCCATACATTTTAATATGATTGTTTGGTTTGGACGGGGAGGAGGGGGTGCTTTTATTATTATTATAAAACAACCATTCAAAAATTCGTTACTGAATTTTTAGGGTTACTAGTCAAATTAAGTAAGTGACAACTTCGTCAGAAACTATCGCCGCAAAGTGCCAAATTGTTGCCTTGTTAATTTCTTCCAAATTTAGCAGCTCTGCCAAATTTAGCCATGCTCCAAATTTAGTTGTTGCTCTGCTAACTTTAGTAGGGGGGCTAGTTTGACCCAAACTTTGACTGACCATAACTTTCACATGCAATTTCGGATTGAGGTGTCGTTTGTGTCGTTGGAAAGTTTGTGACGATTTCTTCAATATGAAACTTGTTTAATTTCAATCGAAGAACTTTTATTTTTGAGCCTTTCCTGAGTCCTCTTTGATTTTTGCAAGTCTATGGAGACACCTGGATCAGCAAAAGGCCTCGTCCATATTTGTAAGAACTAGTTGGTATGAAATAGCATTGATAGATGCTAAGGAGAAACCTCCTAGTAGCATGGTTGAGAGAAACAAGTCTTTAGATCATGTTCCAAAGTAGGTAGCAAGGAAGTCTTCAAGTTCAAATGGAGTAGCTACAACAATGGATGATGTGGTGAGATTGGAGATAGAAAGAGGTGGAGGAGGTCGTTATAGAAGTACCTCCATCAATAATAGGGAGTGTTGATTTTTGTAGATCAAGCAGTTACTTCTGCATAACCCTTGTCTCTAGGCGTGCAAATGTTGCCCACATTCTCCTTAGAACACTTGCTCTAAGTTGAGAAATTTAAAAACGGAATATTTTAATATGTTGGCTTGTCGAGCTAGTAGAAACTTAGGAAAAGTAAAGTAATTTACTCTAGTGAGGAATTTTTAGTCTTAGCTATTGATCTCAAGTGAGGTGAGATCTAATCTCAGTGGTTAATCACATTGGGATTAGGGTTAAGTTTAGAGATTTAACTCAATTTAAAGTTATAAAATCAAAGCCATGGAGAGGGAGAAAGACACAAAACAACAACATAATATTGAGATAGGCATCTTAGTGAGTGGTGTTCTTGGTTTGAGGTTTGAGAGAGCATAGAGAGGTTGGAGATCTAGATTTACAAGAGAGATCAAGCATCAATCTAGGGCAGATTTGTTGGATAAGATCCAGGTTATTGTATCTATATTTTCTTAGGTGGGCCATTATCCTAGGATGGGAGCTCATGTAAGTTTGGATTTGTAAATTTGTTGGGAAAAAATTTGTGTTTATCATTGTGATTAAGGTCATTATATTGCTTTTGTTGATCACTTTAGTGGGAACCTAACAATGTGTTTATTCAGTAAGTATTTGTGCTAGGAATTAAATTCCAAGTGTTGGTTTCTGAAAACTAACACTTGCACTCCATTGCTAGTCTCCAGGCAGTGTTTCTACATCCAGGGAGAACTAATCTTCTCTAATACTGCTTCTCTCCTCGCATTCTTCACAAATCTCCTCTTCTTCTCCTTCTACTGCTTTCCTCATTGACTTTCATCTTTTTCCACAAGACCCTCGATTCTTAGCCTTAATACACGAGGGTGACAGGGGTGGGCACATTCCTCTTCCCATACACACAATCCCATCTCTTGAATTTTTTTGTTAGCGTCGATGGTTATGTGGTTAGTAAGTGGTGTTGGGAATTTAATGCAACTAGATACCTCTACAAATAAATACAATGGTTGGTTGTGGGCTTGCTCACGACATGGAATTTTCCCTCCCTTCAGGCTATGGATATGTGTGTCCCTCCATTCAAGCTAGTCATTAAATTTACATTCACTCTTCCAAGTGTTCACAAATGTTTGCTTCATCCAACCATGGCTTTCAATTGTAGTACATTGTTATATTTACATACGTGGGGGTGTGGAAAAAGGGATGTTACAAATAGACTAGTTATAGTGATCCATGATGAGAATGGAGGCCAATAATAGGCTAAGTGAGCACTAGTTTGTAAAACCTCCAAGTTTTCTTTTGAAAAAATGGGGATGGGAGGTACCAAGATTGTGCTAAAATGAGAGTATAGGAGAATGGGAATTTCCACGTAACACTCCTTGCAGAATTCCTAGGAAGTATCCATTAATCACCATTCACCTCAAGGAGAGTGAAGAGATTGCAAGCCCAACTTTCCATAATCCTAAATGCTTAAAGCATATTGGTAGTTGTATAATGCATTGAATCCTTGAAGGGATATTTGACAAAGGTATGCAATAAGAATAAATGATGACATAAAGAATGATGACCACCACACTCCATTGGCAGAAGGGATCAAGTGACTTAGTAGACAAGGAGCGAAGTTCAATGTTTCATATCCTCCTCTTTCAAACAAGATTAGGTTATGTCACGGGACTAGGGATGTAATTATGTTTTCCAAATCCTTCAACCAAACCCATAATGAGCTTCTAGTTCTACCACTTGTTTGTTCCGTTTCATTCACCACTAAGTTGGAATATATATTAACATATTAAAAGGAAATATTATGAAAATCCTTAAGCAATAATACCATGCAAAAGAGAATTCAAGCTATGGCCGAGGAGGAGGTCACTATCCTTCAAGTCAAAGGTTACTTGATTATTGTTGAAATTGCAGCAAGAAAATATTAGTTTGACTTTGCCTTGGTCAAACTAGAGAAAATTAGAATTTCTGTTTCAACAAAAATCTTGGAGGTAGTTAACTGAGGTGACATGGCACTTGTCACTCAGTTAACTCAGTTAATTTGTTTTCGATAAGCTTGAGTTTAGTTCAATATGATTGATTGCTAATTTCTAGCAATCTATTTCAGTTAAATTGAGTTATTGTTAGTTAAACTAGTTCTAACTGTTAGAAAAACTAATGGAGATCAAGTTGTGGAAGTGGAATTCAGACAAGCTCAACAATCAACCAAATAATTGGTCGATCAACCCAAAAGAATTGTTGCATGTAAATAATTCGAGTTACTATCAGTTGTAGACTATTCCCATTTGTACAGGTGGTGCATGCAGTCAGAGGAAGGACCTAAAGGAATTGCGTAATTCAATAGAGGGAATTTCCTAAACAATAGGGGCTAATTTCCTTAAGGAACAATGCAAGGAAATAGGAGCTTGGAGGGCTTGAAAATTGGCTAAGTGTTGGCCAAAGTTAGTCAGGAAGGTAAAGAGATAGACTATACACTTACAGGTTTTGCTCAGGCTTGAGCAAGCATATGCATTCATCTTTATTCTTTGATTAATGCAACAGGTTTTGCTCAGGCTTGAACAAGCATATGTATTCATATTTATTCTTTGATTAATGCAATACATATAGGAATGGGTTTTGCGCAGTTGCTTTCCTTGTATAAATATTTGTGCATGTGTGATGTTTCCTTTTGCATCTCTATGATTTATGTTCTAGATGGTGAATTAACTTCCGCATATCAGTAGAGTAGCTTCGAGTCTTGCGATTTAGTAAATTTCATTAGCAGCTTCAAATCTACACATTAATTTCTACATGGTATTAGAGCAGGATTCACGGTAGAGCAAAGATTTTGAAGTTGTTATTGTAGGATGATACAATTTGCATGATCAATTATTTAGAGCTATAAGGATGGTTTTCTATGGAGTAAGACTCGAGTATGCCCTTGAGGGAAGCTCGAATTATGATTCTTGGAAGGACCGCATGGAGGCAACGCTGGACGATAATGGATTGAAAGAATTCATTGATAATGATATCCCAAAACCAGTAGCGGTTGATGCTCAAGAACTAGTAGAATGGAAGAAGTGTGTAGTTAATGTGAGGAGAATCATATTGGAGGGAGTATGAGACCATATTTTCTCAAATCTCCATGGGAAAGAGACTTTGTATACAAGGTGGAAAGAATTGACAGATTTGTTCCAAAATAGTAGTGACCACAGGAAGCTGACACTCAAGGATAAACTTTGAAATATGAAGATGCGGAAGAAGGAGACTATTCCACAATACCTGAGTAGGTTCACACAATGTCGTGCTAAACTTGGTCAAGTTGGTGTTGTTGTCACAGAGGATGATTTGGTAAGCTTATCCCTTCAAGGCCTTCCCAAGAGTTGGCACAACTACCAAGATTCGGTGAATGAGAGGGAGAAACTACCAAGTAGGGAATGTTTGTGGTCTTATTTGGTATAAGAGTAAATAAGGCAGAATACTAGAGACGAGACTTCATCCAAGGGTGAGGATGAAGAAAACTATGCCTTGGCTGGAAAGGAAAAAAAGGGGAAAGGAAAGAAATCCCAATCCAAAGTAGAATCTAGTCAAGGCAGAAAGAAGAAAGATTTGTCCAGAATCAAGTGCTTTCACTGTCATGAATTTTGGCACTATGCCATGAAGTGTCCACACAAGAAGACAAGCAAGAAGACCATAGGAGGAGCAGTAGGTGAAGCCTTGACTTCACAGTTCAAGCTTGACTTTACTCTCATTGCATGCATCGTCAGCATATTGATGGGGAGTGTGTGGTACTTTGATAATCGTGCCTCATTCCATATGAAGGGAAATAGATAATTTTTCAGTGATTTGGAGGAGACAAGTGAAGCAGATTGGGTTTTGTGTGAAGAACAGTATAAGTTGGATGTGGAGGATTGTGTTACATTGAGCATAAAGGCAAAGAAGGTGCAGAGCCAAGATGTCAGAGAAATTTGGCATAGAAGACTTGGTCATTTGCATCATGGCACTTTAAAGATCATGCAGCAGATAACCACAGACCTTCCCAAAGGAGAACTAGAGCAACATGATACATGCAAAGGGTGTACCTTAGGGAAGTACACAAAAGCCACTTTCCATGATCATGATAGCAGAGCACATGTAGTCCTTGAAAGGATCCACTTTGATTTCTGTGGACCTTTCTCGACAGCCTCCACTGCTAGGCACAAATATTTTATCATTTTCATTGGTGACTTATCACAAACGTACTATATCTTCATCATTTGGAATAAGGACGAGACATTCTCCAAGTTTGTAGAGTTCAAGGCGGTGGTTGAGAAGGAAATGGGCAGGAAGGTGAAGGATCTCAGGAGCGATAATGGAGGTGAGTACATGTCTAATGAATCTGTTATCACCTAGATTGACCTTAGGCTGAAGGGAGGCAATACCAGGGTAACCACAAACCAAGCTTAGCCAAGTAGCTAGCCCTACTAGGCTAGGAGAGGGCTCTCTCCATAAAGATCTCAGTCAAGATGACTGGATCAGGTAAAGGATTTTAGGCTAGGTATAGTAGCATGAAAGTTTTGATTGGATTTTGTAGGAGTTTTGTTGGATCAGGAGGAGCTAGGTAGTTTAGGTCTAGGAAATTAGGTCAGAAATGCACAGTGTTCTATGGGGCAAGGTAGGCATAGGCTTTAGCACTATTGGGCTTGATGGGGTGAGATGTTTTAGACTGGTGAGAAGCTAAGAACGGCATGTGACAATCATGGATCCTTCCTGGACTGCAGAAAACATGAAATGGTGAATGGTTTCCCAAGGCAGAGCACTGATGCAACGGATTCTACCTATCAAACTTGAAAACATTCAACTAGAAGCAATGAAATGATTGATGGCATACATAAAACATATAAACATATAATCACAAAAGACGAAACTGTACTAAAACTCCATACCACAGGGATCCCATAAAAATAGCTGCAATTCTTATTAATCTCCTGCCAAACTGCTTACAAAGGTGTACAATCAAGCTCTGAGCATCCAACTGAATCCAACCAGTAAAATGACTCAAAAACTACATGATATAGGCCTTAAAACAAATAATCCTAGCCTCAAGGGTCGAATCCATGAGAGGAGGAGCAGTTGCACAAAAGACTGAACTGATAGCTAAAGACTAGGGTGGTCAAACTAACTCATCCCTAATATGAAGCAAACTGATTCATTACATGCCACTTAGGCCATTCATCTGATGTATCTACCCTAGGTAACAAAAACACACTTTAATTACATCATCATTATGAATTACATCAGTGAAAAATCAAAATCCCATAGGTGAAAAGTATTTTCTAAGAGAAAAAGTGAAAAATTTGGTTGCCTGTCAAATGCGCAGTGCTAGTGTCAAATGTGCAATGCCTGAAGGAAGTGCGCAGCGCCATCTTCAAGGTGAGTTTTGACTACCTTCCTAGTGTTCAAATCTAGCTCAAGATAGCTCATTGGAAAGCTTATTCTATCTAGTTTCCAAAAATGCCCCTAGTTTCCAAATTGAGCTTTATCTGCCCATCCAAAACTAAAATCTCCCAAGACTGCTCAAACACGCAACTCCTAGCTCAGAAAATAGGCAGAAACATGATTGTTATGTGGTTTTTTGCCTTTTCCACCTAGTAGTTTTGACTTTCAAATCTGGAAACATGGATTTCTTGAGTGTAAATGGTCTTCTAAATCCAATAGTGGTGGCCATTCCTCCAAAATATGCCCTAAAAAAGTGCGCAGCGCCTCGTTTGACCAAGGGACTAATACAAAAATTACCTCAAGGAAGTGCACAACGCCAAGAGGAAACACGCAATTCCACTTTCATGTCCCTTTTGGCTACCTTCCCGGTGTCAAAATTAGGTGCAGGAGCTTGTTGGAAATCTGGTTGAGTCTACTTTCCAGAACATCTTGAATTTTTCAATTTGGAGCTCATTTATCCTGTCAAAAGCTCAATCTCCCAAGACTAGTCCAAATGTGAAGAATGAGGCTACCGAAATGCAGAGTGTTGTTTCAATCAACTTTTGGAGGTATTCCTCAACTCCAAATTGAGCTCATGATAGCTCATTAGAAATATCTTCGTGTTTAATTATCATCTGATTCATCAAGAAAGTCTTTTGGACATTCCAGCTAGGAGAAATATTGATTTTCCCAAAGTCACTCCAGAAGTGCATCAACTCTCCTGAGGCAAATGATGTTTTGGAAATTTCTCCCAAACCATGAGACCGGTGTAAAAACTGAAGGAGGTTTTTCTTCTTGAGTCTATTATGGACAAAAACTCCTCTCACTTTTGTCAAATTCATCTTTTCTTGATCAGAAACATCATTTGAATAAAACCCATCCCGATGTGTGGAATAGGGGATTTGTAGAAATGAAGGGAAATGAAGGGGATTGGAGGCTTCTAATTTCTTGAGAAATTTTTTTTGGAGTAGGGAGGGATGTTAGGAAGTAGGGGAAAGTGGAATTTCAAATATTGAGTGAGGGGAAGGGGTCCAAAAGGGAAAAACACAGGCCTAACCTAGAAAAATGTCAAATTGTAGCAATAGGCTAAGGTTTGTGGGAAAATGATGAATTTAAGGGATATCAGTGATGGAAAGTGTTTAAGAAGGTATTTTAAGGGTAGGGGAAGGTGTATGAGCATCAGGATACAAGTTTTGTTGATGATTTGACCATCTAAGGAAAATTACCTTCAAAACCCTAGGAGAGGGAAATGAGCCTTACCTAAGCACAACTGAAGCACAAACAAGGTGTAAAATGACCAATTAGAACTTAAAATAATGATGACAACTCTTTGAATGATGGTACAGTCAACCGAATGGTGACATGGACCAATATTTGGAAAATTTTGAAAGGAGTGAAAACAATCCTAGACCTAATACCTAGTGTCCAAATTTTACTTGAAGACTCACTAAAATGACGAAATTTTGACTTTGACACCCCAAGACCACTTTATAAGAGCACATTTGTTCACTAGTGGAAGGCTGCAAAGACTGACACTAACACTGAGAAGGGCATATATAACATCAAAGTAAAAATTTATTTATTATGTAGTACACGAAACTTTTGTTCGGATAGAACATGACTACCTTTTAAGTTTTTAAGCTTGTAAGGTGAAAGGGTGGTGTGAAAAGTCAATAAATTATTTGTTGTGGCCACTAGGAAAGTTAAAATCTTGTTTGCATTATGCTTGACTACATATGCTTGACTACGAGAACCCCGAAATAGTGTCAACTAAACTAGTAGAATCTCAAAGGAGAAAATAGTTTTATTTTCTAATTTTAACTTCTTATTTCGTTAAATGAAGACAATAGAATAGTGATATGTAGTCCCATCATACCTTTAATACAATATAGATTCAAATTTAACAAATGGTTCTACTTAATTAAAAAATAAATAAAAAAATCTCCTAACATTTAAAAATGTTTAGTTAGGTTAGCAAAAACAATATAAAAAATAATTATGGATAAATGACAATGTATAATCTCGTTTAGTTGGGGTTACAAAGTCATGAAACAAACACATAAAATGTCACATAACTTTAATGTCATGTTTCAGATTCTTCATATGACTTAATCAAATTCTTGATAGAAGGGAGAGTTTAATTTATCTTAAAGTTTGGAATAAATAGAGAATATAATTTCATGATGATCAGATTATACATCACAAATTCAATTTTGTTGAGGAGATAGTGATCTTCATAACCAAATTTCCAAGATCAACAATATTTTATTTTGTAAGATCAATAAGATGAAATTTATTTTTGAGAGAACAAAAGAGATAAATTAATGCAGAGACCACAAGTCACATGAGTTGTTTAAAACAACTATGTAATTACAATTCAAGGTTTAGAAAAATGAAGATATAATGGTATTGTTGAATAACATTGTTTTTCGACCAACAAATAAGTGAATAGATATTCCATACTCCAATGTAGATTTTTCACAAAAAAAAATCACATATATTTCCCATAAATGTTGTAATGATGTAGATTTTTTCACAAATAATAAATAATTAAATAATATTAAAATACATATACTTGAAATTAAATTAAAAATTTTGAAAATATTAATATTTAAAAATAAAATTTTATGTAAATTGTAAAATTGAAAAAAAAAAAATCACAAAATAATTATTAACGAATTTATTACATGGAATCAATTCTTTTATTCCTTCGGTGTGTCTTTACACCTTTAGGGGCAATTGCTAGTTTTATCAATTCATCTTGACACAATATCTTAAGGGCCAACACTTATATAAATAATATGTTTGCATACAGGGCTAACCCATGAGGGGTAAACATGTACCTAAATAATTTAAAGCTTGGCAGGGGGAATAACAACACCCATGCTTTACCAACCAACATAGCTCCCACTATTTGGCTAATCAATATTATCGTACTTATCTCTAAATTGATAACGATTTTATCATCACCTTGAGTTATTATCTCATGGGACAACTCTCTCATAACTTTTGCTATCAACTTAAGCATTTTAGAGTTTACTCTCAGTAACTAAAATGTAGATTGATAATCACATACCCGGTGTTTAACATATTCATAGAGCACTCCATTTTCTCATATTCAACATATTATAAGATCCATGATAGATATTATTTCTTATTCAAAGAGCCTCATACTTTGAGATAATAGATTCACTACAAAATTCAAAGGTATGTTGTCCTTTTTAATAAATAACTTACTTTGTTTAAGAGGTACTATTAAATCTAGTTTCTCTTAAGAGCTCTTGTCTTAACACCAGTGTTCATGTAAACAAGAGCATATAGATGGATCCTATCAATTTTCAAAGGAGCATTTAGCCTAAGATCTCTTCTACAAAAGTTTCACTCATAGTACATTTACCTCATTGTAATGTATAACTCATTTTTTTTCAAAACTCACATATTGAGAGACACTACTCTCCCTACCTTTACTAGTAAACCTTTATTGAGTTAAGTTTTTTATCCTTTTATCTATTATATTTTCATTTTTTTCAACTATTTTTTAACATACTTCTCTGTTTTTAAGGTATTTTTATACACTCTTTTTCTTCCATGTTCTTTCTTAAATCTCAATGATTGAAAACCAACACCCTTTGTACTCACTGTGAACCCTTCCCATTTTCAAACATAGATTTACGACAATACTCTATTAAAAATAATATATGATAATGATCATTATGTACAAATAATATATCATAAATGATCATTATATTCTTAATTGTAGAAAAATCTACATGCTAGAATAATATATCATATTTTTTAACAAATCATCATCATCTTTTTTAAATAGTAAAAAAATCTATTGTAATAGAAAAACAATCTGAGGCACGTGCGTCTGCGGTCCGACTTGCTGATATGAGGTGCACACATTCCTTATATTTATCTAATACATATTTGCTTATATATTTTCAAGTATGAATAATTCACCACAATTACCAAAGATTACCATCTCTATTTTTTTAGGGTGATGTATTTACGATCTCTCAGCGTTAATAATTTAGGGTGATGTATTTACTATCTCTTTGCGGTAATAATTTAGGGTAATGTATTTAAAAACTCTATGCAGTAATAATTTAGGGTGATGTTTTTACCGTCTCTCTACGGTAATAATTTACGATCTCTGTGGTCATAATTTATGATCTCTCTGCAGTAATAATTCACGATCTCTTTGCGATAATAGCAAAACAATCTAGGGCACGTGCGTCTGCGGTCCGGCCTGGTAATTTCAGGTGCACAGATTCCTTATATTTTTCTAATACATATCTACTCATATATTTTCAAGTATGAATAATTCACCACAATTACCAAAGATAACCAAAGGTAGACCTAGCATAGTTACTCTACAGAGCTTCTATGAGTATATAGAGTCTTTAGAGAAACGCAGAGAAGAAAGAGAAGTTAAGCTGCAAATAGAGTTAGCAGCCATGCTGAAAAATAAATTCACATCTCTTGAAGACAAGATCAAAAAACAAATAGAAAATAAAATAGAACTATTGGAGAATAAGATGGAGGCAATGGAGACTAGGTTGCAGGTTATAGAAAAACAAAACCAAGATATGAACCAAATATCCCAGCAAGTAAATGATGATACTTTAGAGAGTCTTAAAATGAAGTACATGATTAAAGAGCTAGAAGAAAAATTTAATAGCCGCCTCACCCTAAATAGTGTGGCAGGGAAATTAGATATCAAACCAATTAAAGATGAAATGAAAAAATTGATAGAATTAGACCATGAGCGTAACAAAAGGGCCTTGAACCTTATAATCTTCGGTTTGAAAGAGGAGGTAGACGAGGGTACTTTAGCCATAGCCCAGACAAAATTACATAACAGATTACAAATTGAAACATCGTGTCTCACAGAAGCAACAAGGTTGGGGAAACTAATTGAGAATAAAGGAAGGTTGATCCGAATAAAGGTGAGATCTACTAACCATAAGTATGACATACTTAGTAAAACCTCAAGTCTAAAAGGAACGAAAATATTTATAAATGAAGATCTCATTCCAGAAGATCAAGAAGAATTGAGAAAGGAGGTTCAAAAGGTAAAGGAAGCTAGGAAGGAAGGAAAATGGGCAATAATTAGAAATAGAAAAGTCGTTGTTCGAGATAGAAACCAAAAAGATCATAATAAATAACAATTCAACATGCTCCAGATTCTTTCTTGGAACTGTCGGGGCTTTCCATGGAACAAAGGCCCCAAGCTAAGTTGGATCTCGAATGATGTTGATATTATTTTGCTTGTTGAAACTTGGGAGCATGGAGAATCTAAGGTCCCTAACATAGATGGCTTTACATTATGGTATACCTGGAATAAGCGATCCTCCCTTAGAGGCATTGAGGGTATAGCTTGTTACATTAAGAAGGACATCTCTCCCCATGCTAGGATTTATAAAAACGACCCTTACAACCAATATAGTTGGATAGAAATTACTGACATTTATGATAAAAAGACCTATATAGCAATCTGTTATTTCCCCCCATCAATTATAACTTCTATAAGAAAAAGAATCTAGATAAAAGTAATCCTTACAATGGTTTAGAGAATGATATTTCTAGCCTAAGGAATGAAGGCAATATCCTTTTGATGGGTGACATTAATGCTTGAACTTCAAGCAACCAAGCTATTCTTCTAAGCAATCATTTCAACCCTAATCCTCTTTGGTTAGACGAAGACCTTCCTCTCGCTAGCCAGTACAAAAGAAGCTTTGAAGACCTCGGGGAGAATTTGTTTGGGTCGGAGCTAGTCAAGCTCTGTAGTGCTCAGGATCTCATAATTTGCAACGGTATAAAGAAGTGGCCCAATTCTAGCTAGATGACTTGCATCCATGGGCTTGGTAGCAGCGTGGTAGACTATGTTATCTCCGATCTCCCTCTATACAATGAAATAACAAATTTTGACATCTTAAACGACCACGAGTCTGACTCTGATCATAAGCCTTTACTTATAACTCTAAATTTTGTCATGCATAGAGATCCCATAGAAGACAATCCTTATAGCCAACAGAAGTTAATCTTTGAGAGAAATAAAAAAATCTCTTTCTAAATGAATTAAAAACTAATTTGCTTCCTTTATCTAGTATAGACAACATAGAAGATCTCTATCATAATTTTACTACAACCCTCTCATATTCTATTAACAAGTTCTCAATTGAAGTTTCAAGTAATAAAAGAAATAGCAAAACCAACCCATGGTATGACAAAGATTGTAAAAGTGCGAGGAGAGCAATTAAGGAAGTTGTTGATGAATCTCTTAAAATTGGCAAGATAAAAATATACAAAGCCCTGACTAAAAGGAAGAAAATGCAGTGTTTTTGTAAAAGACAAGAGAATCTCTTACACCTCTCTAAGGTAGCTCTTAAGAAATTCTAGAGGCAAATTCTAACTAGGAAAACTAAAGATAATAATAAAATTGCTTTACACGACTGGAATTCCTATCTTAAAAAGCTTTATGAATCTCCAGATGTCATGGATAACTTTGAAAACCTGCTCACAATGAAAGAAGTTTTCTCATTAGAAGACATTGATTTTGGGGTTAATCGCTTGGCTAATGAGAAAGCTAAGGACATTGAAGGTTACCAGGCAGAAATCTAAAAATTGGAGGTCCTGTCCTCATCCCCCACATTCACAACCTTTTCAATCAAGCGGTCAAGCAAGGGTTCCCTAAACCATGGAGTCAAAGCCTCTTTATCCCTATGTTTAAAAGTGGGGATACAAATAACCCCTCTAATTATCAGACAATTATGATCAGCCCTATCCTAGCCAAGTTATATGGTATTATTTTGGAAAGGAAGTTGAGCATATGGCTTGAAAGTGACGGTAAGCAAGCTAAAGTCCAAGTGGGTTTTAGAAAGCAACACTCAACAACAGACCACCCCATTACACTTAGGATCATTGTGGAGGAATGCCGCAATGATAAATCCAATCTCTTTTGTTACTTTATGGACTTTAGAAAGGCTTTCGATACGGTTCCTAGAAACAACCTTTGAAACAGATTAGAAGAGCTAAAGATTCCTTTTGAGTTGAGAGCTGCCGCTATAAGGTTATACGAGAATGTAATTGCCAAGTTAAAGAGCAATAAGGGGTGGTCTAAAGATATTAAGTGTAATATCAGAGTTAAACAAGGTTGCCCCCTATCCCCTACCCTATTTGGCATTTACATTGACAAGCTAGAAGGTTGTTTAGAGGAAGCAGGATGTGCTAGCACGATCTTAGCTCTCTACACTGACGATATTGTTCTTCTCGCAAGGTTCCCATCTGATCTTGATAAATAACTTGTACTTCTTAAGGATTTCTGCTCTACCTTGGGTATGATTGTTAACAGTGACAAAACACAAGTTATGATTATCAAATCCAAGAAGGACACTTACGCTAATTTTATGTATGACAATAGTAACTTGGAGAAGTGTCTTCCTATAAGTACCTAGGAATGGATATTCATCACAAGCTCAGCTGGAACTATACCATTGAGAAAAGGATTAATGGGGGATGGAAAGCTTATTTTGGTCTTGAAAATAACTGTAAAATGGAAAACCCCGTAATGTGGAATAGAAAGAAGTTCCTCTTTGAAACTTTAGTCACTCCGGTCATCTTATATGGATGTGAGATTTGGGGTTGTAGCATCTCTAGAGAATCTTGGAGAAAGATTGAGCAAATCCAGAAGCGTTTTATAACGTATAACCTCAAAATTAAAAGCAACACACCCTATCCTATTCTCCTTATAGAAGTGGGTCTTTCCCTTATCAAGAGCCTAGCTATGACTAGGCTTCTGTTGTACAAGCACAAACTCAATAACATAAGAGACCATGAACTTCCTAAGCTAGCTTTAAATTCCAGCCAAAACCTCCTAAAGCTCAAACGAGGTTGGTATAAAGACACGAGGGCCTGGTTAAACCATTGGGAGATCAACGAGAATGTTGCATTGCAAAACATTAATAACGTTAAAAATATTGTTACTTCGAAGTTCAAAGAAAAAATGTGGTGTGAGAAAGATTTAGCAGCTAAAGAAAATTAAGATATTATAAGGACGTCATCAACCCCAACCTAGAAGATCAAAAGTATCTCTCTGTTTTAACTAGCTCAAAGAAGAAAATTAATATAGCCAAGATTAGAACGAACTCTCATGAGCTCCATAGTGAAACGGGTCGTTGGGCAGTTCCTAAAACACCATGGATGGAAAGGTTCTGCCATCTCTGTGAGAATACGAACATAGAGGATGAAAATCACTTCCTCTTAGAGTGCCCCGCCTACAACCACATTAGATCTCAGTTTCAAAATCTTTGTTGCAACACTGACCTTCCTAGCCTTTTATGTTGTCAAAATTACAGTGAGCTCGGGAGGCTTCTCTCCAAGCTTTTTGAGCATAGAAATAAACTCTTAAATCAAACTAAATAATTCGTTTCTTTAGGTCCATTAGACCAAAGTTTAGTCTCAGTAGATGTTAACCACCATCATCATCATAAATAAAAATTTACTTATTACTATTATTTATAAAAAACCAAACCCTCTAGCATAATTCACTAATCATTTATAATAAAAAATGAGTTAAAAAACATAATTTAACTCCTACCGAATATCTTTATATCTGGAAACATTAACCTTAAAAAAAAAAACCGCACCAACCACTTAGAAAATCAGAACAATTTTAAATAAATTAAAACGGGCACCGAACCAACCACTTCCAAATTAGAAGCATCATAAATAAATTAAAACGGGCACCGAGTACTTAACTTTGACTAAACTATATTTTCAAAGACCAATTAAATTTTCGAATATTCTCACCAATGTCCACTCGTACACTTTATTTAGCTACCGATATAGCTGGGAGTTGGTCAACTAACTCCCAACTAACTTTTAAAAAAAATTGAA
This sequence comes from Pinus taeda, assembly GCA_000404065.3. Classification (NCBI taxonomy): domain Eukaryota; kingdom Viridiplantae; phylum Streptophyta; class Pinopsida; order Pinales; family Pinaceae; genus Pinus; species Pinus taeda. The sequence continues at coordinate 142,481 of APFE030691355.1, read as the reverse complement.
TGTCATACGTGTGTCCTTAGTTTTAATGAGGAAAATTATATCGCAAATAATTTATATACTTAAAATTAAGTTATCATTAATTTATTTAAAATTATTATTTTAATTAAATTTTATTATTATATAATAATATATATATTTACTGAAAATATAAATTATTATTATTTTAATTAAACTTTATAATTATATTTAATAAAATAAAATAAATATATATTTTTAACTATTTAAAATAAAGAAATACAAAGTATTTTAAATTAAATAGTAACAAAATTTAAATTAATAAAATTGTAAATATCAAATATTATTTTATATCTGTTATATAATTAAATTGTAATAAAATTTATTTTCTTTAGTGACAATTAAGTCTATGAAAACATTATATTACTTTTTTTTGGGTCATATATTATATGACTTTTGGTTGGGTTATTAATATTAATATCACTTTCTATTGGGTTATTAACAAAGTTGACTTTTAGTTGGGTTATTAATATTAATATCACTTTCAGTTAGGTCATTAACAAAGTTCAATTGGGTTATTAAATATCAATATCACTTTCTCTTGGGTCATTAACAAAGTTCAATTAGGTTATTAATATTAATATCACTTTTTGTTGGGTCATTAACAAATTTCTATTGGGTCATTAACAAAGTTGACTTTTTGTTGGATTATTAATATTAATATCACTTTCAATTGGGTCATTAACAAAGTTCAATTGGGTTATTAAATATCAATATCACTTTCTGTTGGGTCATTAACAAAGTTCAATTAGGTTATTAATATTAATATCACTTTCTCTTGGGTCTCATTAACAAAGTTCAATTCGGGTCATTAACAAAGTTCAATTCTGAGAGCATTAAGAAAAATTGACCCGTGACTTCTTAATAGTGAAGTGCATTAAGAAAAATTGACCCCATGACCATGACCTCTTAATAGTGAGATGCTTTAATGACGTGAACTCAACCAATTAAGCTAATCCTTAAGGTTTCTAAATGTAAAATCTATTAAATATTAAGAAGGTTAAAAAAAGTGTGAAATCTTTTTTTCCTGTAATCTGGAAAATCGACAACTGTGTTAGTCTCATTTTAGCGGGTTGATTCTGGCCGTTACCACTATACCTCTCGGCCTACGACCTGTCCTCCTCTCTGTAGACTGGGTCATGACTAGGGATTAAACCTTAGGTCTCTTAGTTTGCACAATTTCACATCACTTTGATCACTAATTGAGTTGCCTCTTGAGACAAAAAAATAAAATAATGTGAAATCTTTTATTGAAAAGTTTAAATTAAAATAATTTTTTCCTAAATTAAATATTTTTCATTGTGAAATTATAATTTAAATATATTATATTATTTGTTTTTATATCATTTAAAATAGTAAAAGATAAATAATTCATTGTAATTGTGCAAAGAGGCCTATGGAAGAGATGTTGTAATGCCTTGTCCACTTAGGTGATGTAAACATTTTGACTTCGTCAAATGACATAAAAATAAAATTAAAATTAAAAATAAAAAATAATAAGAATTAAAATCAATTCGAGGTAAAGTAATCAACTTAGCATTGATGAATTTTGGGCTACACTTTTTGACAACCCATGGTTTTGCCATATATATATATATATATATTCTACCAACATAGATCCATCTAAACTTTGGATCTACCAAACATTGAGAGGAACCAAATTTCTTGAGGTGCAAACTTCTTTTAGAGTGAAAAGAGAATTGATCCCTCTGTAGGCTTGGTATATCCAAAGTTATGATGGATCTAGGTTGATTATAAATACCATATATCAATTGGGATGGGAGGCACTCTCTAGCCCAAATGATATAATGTAATGTCTTGTAAATATTTAACATGGTAAAAATAATATAAAATAATCATATGTTAAAATAAAAATTCTAGTTTGTTTTTATTTTTATTATTTTTTTTGTTGGTAGTTAATATTGGTCAAATTACTAGTGTTTTTTTAGCTCTAGGTTTATGAAAACCCATGGTATTCATGTGGAATATAGCCTATTTAAAGGGAGATTAAACGAGCTTAGATCCATCTTAACTCTGGATTGCGAAATGCGAAGAGAGCAAATCTTTTTACATCTCAAGGGATTTGATCCCTCCCAACACTACATAGATCTGAAGTTCCGATGGATCTAAGGTGACATTGTATAATTAATTTATAATAAAAATATAACACTCACTCACCATAGTTCATGTCAATGTAAAATAAGTGAACATCTCCCTCTTAAAACATTATATTTAATAACTAATTTATTTTAAAGATAATCATATCTTCATAGGAAAAATCTATTAAAAAAAAAAAAACTCTTAATCTTGAAAAAATTCAACCATTTTTTTATTGTTTATTCAAAGATATTAATTAACGATTTTCATAATTTAATCAAATAATTATTATGTAATAATTCATTTTTTTTTTCCCTAAAAAATCTTAATTTATTTTTGGATAAATTTTGTACTCTCTTATAAACAAGAAATTAGATGAAAGTACTAAAAAATTTAAGTGGGTGGATCATTAAGAAAACTCAACCATATAAAAAAACTCACCTTTCATAAAGAGGTAGAAGATATCAAAATTTTTAGGAATTCAAAATTTACCATATAAAGACTAAAATATGAGCCTATTTAGCCATGGAGACAAATTGAAAAAACTAGAGAAGAAGAAACTTGGGACATAGTGAGAGACTAAATAAAGGGGTTTGAATTAGTAGCTACGACCTAGATGGGATCCTTTTTGTTGCTTGGTGTGCCTCCAATAGGGAGAGAGATGCCAAGGTGTTGGTCAATGCGTTCCAACTGTTAATCTAGGTCCTTCATATGCCAATGCAACTGTTCCATGGAGTGGAGAAGATATGCTTTGTGCTCATACTAGTTTAGGAGAGCCCTTTGTTATTCCAAGAGATAATTTTCGTGTTGAGGGTATGTTGGAAGCGGGGAAGGCCTTCGAAATCGCTTTGCTTTGTCCTGAGTTGACCAATATATCACCCAATTCTTCGAGGATTTGTTGATTGCTTTTTCTGCTTTTTTTCTTTTCTTCGTTGTGGGGTTTAATGTGGTTCTTTATTGGTTGGGATTAAACTCTGAATTATCTTGTGTTGGATTGCCCTGATGCCAATTTTAAGCTAGATTGGTGAGATTTGAAATATGCTTGGCTTAATACCTTGACTTGATGTTCCGGGAGAATATGTAGGTCTTTGCCTCTCTAGGATTTGGCGATTTTTAGAAGGTCAAGTGAATCTAAATCCATATCCTCATTAAAATCTAAGGATTGATCTAGGTCACCTTCCGGGGTAGCTTGATGCAAGGGAGGGGGAGGTAAGAGTGTGGAGGAAGAGGGGGTGGATTTGAAGAGGATGGTAGAGGCAAATTGGAATATTGCATAATGATTTCAAGGGACAATGACGTTAGGGGAGTGTCGAGAGACTCCAAGGAGGAGAGCAAGTCAAAGCCATTGTTAGTGAAGGTTTTTTCCTCGAGGGGTTGTGCTACAAGGGAGGGATTTTAGGGCCTTTATGCTTGCCTTCAGCTTTTATGAGGCCATCATCATCAAGAGTAAATATAAGAGTAGGGTTAACATTTACAACTAGAAGAGGGCAATTACAATAAAGATGGCCACATTCGTGGCACTTTCGACAACGAAAGGGTATATGTTCGTAATCCAAGGTTTCCTCTCAGAGCTCATCCTAATAATAAATATCTATGGATTCTGGGAGTGGCTTAGAGATATTCATTTAAACACAAATATGGGCATAAGAAATACATCTGACTTATTTTGTTGCTTCTGAAGCTTTGGTGAAATGGGCAAGGGTGTTGCCAATGCTAACTAAAATTTCCTCATCCTAGAAGTCTCGCAATAATGTGCACATCCTAATTCAGAACAAAGTTGCTATGAAATCTTCCTTATCATATACAAATATTTTAATCCAAAAGTAGAAATATAACATAGATGATTTGAAAAGTATGAGCCATTTTTGAAGACTCGAGTTCTATCTTCAATATTGGCGAATACTATAGTGAAAATACTTTTGGCTCCCAATTCTAATTTAATCTACCCCTTGGGGCTTCCATTTTAACTGGATCTAGTGGGAGAGTGATTTATCTAAAGGTGAGATGCCCACAAATTTTTTGCTTAGGGTGCAATCCCATATGTATTGGATATATTCTCCAATATGATTGGATTGAACTTCGAATTTAGGGTCTATTTCTGTTGTAGGAAGACAACTCCTCAACATTCGTGTGCCTGACTAAGTAATGAAATGAAATGATACTTTAAGGTCCACGAGACTAAAAATAGTCTATGAGACCATTAGTTCCCTATTTATCGCTTTTTGTAATTCAATCCTTTTCTGATTCAAATTGATGATGAGCTAACCCAACCTTCCAACAATCCCCTCGCTAAAAAGACAATTCCAAGAAATTGATGTTAACATGTTCTCATAACTTTCTACGATGTCTTTGAATGCATCACATTCCAAAATGAAATATTTTTCCAATTCCATAGCCCTAGACGTGCAAAATGTATGCACCCATTCTTCCCAAGCTTCTTTAGGCCTTTTCCACTGTCTTGTTTCACACCGAAGTTGATGTGAGTTGGTCCATAATTGAGCAATAAGAACCTTTGCCCTCCACGAAATGCTAGCTCCAATGAACTCTTTTTGTTGTAGATCACACGCATGGTTGAATTCCTTAATGTAATATTTCTTCTTTCTACCCAACTCTTTTCCCCTTTTTGCGAAACTTCTCCATAACAAAATCCTTTAGCTCCTTGCTATTTGTGGGACAAGCATTGAGGTAGATATTCCATTTTTGCATCCATGTATAGTTTTGTTTCATCCATGTTTTATTTCTTTCACTCACACCTTCATTGAAGATAACATTAAGCTATCTATGTGCTCTCATTTGATCAATTCTTTCTAGATATCTTATGAACCACACAAGAAATTTTATTATTCGCCATTAAAATTTTAGCCATAAACATTGAAGTTAGAAGCAAAAGACGAACTAGAATGGTTGTCTCATGCTACAATTGTGCTATAGGTAAGAAGGAGTTCTGCTCCCTCCACTAACATTAGCCATAAAAAAGCGATTTGCCATAAAATTACCAAAAAACACAGCTACTAAGATTTAATTGCAAAACTAATAACAAATAACATGTTTTACTTTTTATATATTTCCTTAAAAACTTCTAAATAAAGATCAATATTAATAAATATTATTTAAAAAATTCTCATTTTCATAAAAAATCTTCTTCATATATTGAAAATATTCAACTACTCTTTGTATCAAAGATAATCAATTAGTGATTTAACCAATCTTCTTATTAAACATATTCAATTATTGTCTTTATGAGGTACTAGGTAGTCAAATTTCTTATTAAAGATATTCAATTATTGTTTGTATGGAGTAGCTAGTCAATTTTTTTAAATTAGCTTTGGATGGAGTTCGTGTCTTCAAATTCAACCTCAAGAATAACTATACCACCATTCAATTCATTAATTTTATATTATTAAATTTTATATTTATTATTTATTAATTATTATTATATAGTTAAATATTTAATAATTTTTTGTTTTTTACTAGTAAGAAAATCTATTATAATTTAGTGCTCAAACCAGTAGTAAAGACAATCACGTCACTTTTAAATAACTTGTTGGTGATCTCTAAGGGGCAAACTTTCGTTCTTGCTAGTTGCCTTTGAGTTTTGAGCGGTTAACCAATTTTGTTACCTTAAAAAAAAAAAAAACCCAGAAAGACAAACTTTTAACAAACCAAAAACAATTTTAAGCATACTCTAGAACTGTAATCCCTAAGGGGCAGACTTTCACTCTTGCCAGTTGCCTTTGAGTTTTGGGCCGTTAACCAATTTTGTTACCTTAAAATGAAACCAAAAAGACAAACTCTTAACAAACCAAAAACAATTTTAAGGATACTCTAGAACTGTAATTTTTTTCAACTATTATTAATTATGGACGAAAATATAAATTTATTTAAATTAATATAAAAAAATCTAATTAATTTAAAAATAGATAAACAATTAAATTATACAATTTGAAATCACTGAAATCTAAAACTAATAAATATAAGATATCATTTTTTGGGATTCCACTGCATTATCTAAGTCATTCATCTATGACCATTTCCATGAGTTCATTCATCTATGACCATTTCCATGAGAGATAGTCGTAAGTGACTAATTTCTCATGATTTTTGAAGTGATGATTGACGCTATGTGATTTATTTCACTAATTTCAATCCCACTTCTTCACCCCTGTGAGTATCACCAATGCAACGAGTGCTATAAATAAACGACTAACCTAACATAATTGAATCCCCAAAAATGATATCTTATAATACACTACGAAAACCCTGATACTTAAAACTAATAAATATCTCAATAATTTGTATGCAAAATCAGAACAGTGAAATCTGAATATAATAAATATCCTTAATAAATTTTCACGTTTCAGTAAACTAAAAATCACCAAATTATTATTAAAAAATACACCTAATAATTGAAATTTAAAATTATAACCAAATTCTAAACGAGACTTACTTACAAAATATCACCCATAAAAACATATAAAAATCAAACCTTTAAACTATAATTATTAATATTATATATTAATAAACATATAAATCTCTATAAATGATCTTTTCCAATACAATTATTATAAATTTCCACCGACACCGATCTCAATTTAAAGTCTCGGACCTTAACCCAACCAACAACTCCCACATTGCGACTCAAACAAATATCTGAAAATTACAGAAATACTTTCAGAAAATTATTTAAAAATTAGGGAGAAGGTAAGCAGACAAACAGCGTGAAGTGGGCGGAGCTTACAAGCAGCTAGCATTGTGATCATCGACATATTTTTCATATTTCATACACACACGTTTTCACATATTTCTTGGGGGATCGATAGACCTGCAGATTCGTAAGACTTGCAGGTTTGTATTCAGTTATTTTTCGTTATTTTTCTCTGCATTCAGAACAAGTTATTTTAGCTTCTTTTCGTTAATATGCGTAAGCTTTTTACTAAGAGATGTCACAATAACTTGTGCAAATCAGAGCATTTATTATTTGAAATGGCGTTTCGAGATTATGTTGATGAATCCAAGTTTAGTTCTACCTGTCACGCGGCCAAGATCGAGTCTCATTAGTGTTGCTGTCTTTAAGTTTTTGGGTTTATTTTAAAGCTTGATAGCCCGAGCTAATAGTTTCTGCATATTCGCCATTGCTGGCAGGTTTCTTCGGCATCCTGAAAATCTGTAAAGAAAATGGAGACAATAAGTTTATTCAAGTCCTTTTACTCAGTTCGGGTAAGCTATCATGCTAAATGTTGTTTATTTGAGCTTAAACCATGAATGTCTGTGTAGGAAATCGGTTATTTAGGGTCTTAGGGTTTTGATGGAATCATATTTCCATAAAAATGGAAAAAAGAGCCTATTTTCTGTGCATATGGAAGTATTGTCTGGACAGAGCTTGACACTGTCTTGAAATGTGCGTACACTGAACTTGATTGTCTATTTTGAAATGTGTCTGGACAGAGCTTGAATATTTGCACTGAACTCTGCCTGCACAGATCTTGATTGATTGCATAGAGCTTGATTGGTTGTATTGAATTATGTGTACATATAGTTTGATTAATGTATTGTACTTTCTTAGGCCCCAACTGTCGTGGCCACTTCGAGTGGCAATAAGCCAAAGTCATGCCATTCTAGTGGACTGAGCTATCCATTTAGAGGGTCAGCCAAAAGTGTCAGGAGCCCAAGCTGCAGCTTTTTGAGTGGAAGTGAGACCGATACCTTCAGACATGCTGTTCGCGCGATTGGTAAGTCAAAATCTGGTGGCGGAGCCCTGAGCTGTACATGCGATCACCAGAACCAGAAGATCCTCATTGCAAACAGGGGGGAAATCGCTGTTCGCGTGATTCGGACAGCCCATGAAATGGGCATCCCATGCGTGGCAGTACACTCTACAGTAGATAAGCAAGCGCTCCATGTCCAAATTGCAGATGAGGCCGTGTGCATTGGAGAGGCACCGAGCAGTCAATCGTAAGTTGCGTCTTTTTCATTGATGCGAATACTATTACATTTTATCAGAATAATGCCTGATCGAAAAAGACCGTGAAAAGTAACAGATCAATTTATTTTATCCTATATCTTATGTTGATGTTGATAATTACAGCAATTAATTCTACAAATTGTACAAGAATATATAATTTGAATCATATCTTCAACCACAGAGATAACTCGAAGAGTCAATCTTTATAGGTTGTAGTTATCAGTGACATCACTGATAAAGAAAACGAAGGTTTTGATCCAAATTAATTCCATGCTCCGAAATAGAGAACCCCTCTTGTCAATCGCATAACTGAAACTTCACATTGGTATGAAATGATCAATAATGTTGTAAGAGTACCCTTTTAAATGTTTAAAGTTTAAACTCATTTGACTTGTTAAAACTAATGACCTTTGCTTTCCACTATGATTCATCATCATGGAACATTTTGATGACGATTGCTGAATGAAGATTATATATGAATGGACTAAGGTGATTTAAAATCCGAAAGTTTAGCTGGGTTTTATGTCTAGCCAGAATACGAATTTGTATATTCAATCCGATGAGAAGTATGGCCTACCAGAGTGATGCATTCTTCTACTTATACTTACATGGAACTAATAGACTTTAATGGATATGCATTAGTCGTTGATGTAGAGCACTAGCAATCTACGCTAGTTATGAAAATAAGGCCTCATCGCTTATATTGGGATTTCAGATTGAAAGGACTGCTATAATATCACACACTTGGGGACCGTGGTGATACCTTTAAAGTTTATACATGCTATTTTAAAATTTGTAATAAGTTTATGATCTTCTGGAATCTGTCTTATTGAAATCATGTATATGTCTCACCGGTGCCTCTACTGGTTGGTCAAGCAAGGGTGGTGATATTTCCCCCACGGTTCAATTGCCCCCAAGTGAAGTGAGATGTTTAGCCCCTAATTAAGAAGGGGTTCATTATAGCCAATGCAAACATGTTGGGAATGGTTGGGAGTGGTGATGGGCAAAGATCCTAGGCCCTAGTGCCGTTGGCACTCAAAGTTAAATAGGAAACATCTAAACAGTTTCCGTTTTTTAGAATTGTGTATGTGCACAACAGTTAATACCGAGCATTCAACAAAAGTTTTTGCGTCGAATATCACTGAATGAAGTTTGGGCAATAAAAATAGTATTATGTCTGATAGTTTTGTAGTAGAATGTAGTTATTGTTTAATGGTTTAGTGTGGTTGTATAGTACAACATGATATTTGTACTTTGACATGTATTTCCAATCACCATGAACAGAATCACACTGCCTCGTCAAAATCCCACCATTGGTTTGTTTTGCAATAAATTATAGTTTCCTCAAGTTATTTTTTATTTCTTCCTTTTCACCTTCCCAACCTTCTGTCATCTTGAGAGATATTTCCACACTTGATTTGGAACTGACTGCAGGAGGCACATACACCCTTGCAACTAACGTTTGTTGTTAAGTTAAACATTGAGAAATGGTCGGCAGTGTTCAGCTCCTTGTTTCAGGTAGAACTAATTGTTGAATATTGTGGATTTGATCGCAGATATTTAGTGATACCAAATATTGTAGCAGCTGCAGTGAGCCGTGGTTGTACCATGTTACACCCTGGATATGGTTTTCTTTCTGAAAATGCTAGTTTTGTGGACATCTGTAAAGAGCATGGAATCAACTTTATTGGGCCAAATGTGAGTACCGTCTGATGAATTTGTTTGTTTCTTATAATATATTACTTATGGTGATTTACTTGATTTTACACGATAGCTTCTGGTAATAATTCATTTCATTTTCAGAAGTGCACTTCTATTAATGCATGGTTAGACTTATGGAAGTCATTAGATTCTATATTTGTTATGTTTATCATGTATGTGCTCGTCTGTTGCATCTAGTATAATTTTTTTCTTACTAGAGCTGTATGGTCTAGTGGTAGTGACGTTTGCTCTATTCCACGTAGTCTTCAGTTACAAAGTTATAGACTTATGTATGGGACTGCATAGTTGCTATGTGGTTAAATCTGGTTGGGAGAAGGGCCCTTTACTACCTAAGTTTGTGATTATTGCTGTTTTAGAAGTTCAATTTTGGATTGAAATGACTAGATTTATCAATCCCATGTTTTGAGTTAGTTCACAGAGATTGTGATTGGCAAAACACATTTGCTCTTGTGGTTAGCAGCACGAGGTTGCTTAGTGTGCTTACTAACAACCATTAGCACTGATTTGGTGAAGTAATTTGCTTGAATATTATATAGGAATAGTGAGTTGGTCCTAGACTCGTATGCACTTAATGGCAGCAAACATGTCCAAATTATATTAGTGTTTGCAAGTGACAAAAGTGATCAATAGTATGGGAGATTGCAAGGATATCATCAGGTCAAGAGTCTTCAACCATGGAACAACGTTGATCAATTTTAAGATCTTCAGTAGTTCATATTTGTTAGTTTGTGACAACGAATTTAGTTAGTTCTTTAACCGTTTAACTATATTGTAGTTAGGTGGTTCCGTCAGTTATGTATCCGTCCAGTTCTGTAATGTTAGATAGGTTATAAAATAATGTAATAACATCTGAATCAGATCAGAGCAGATCATCATATCCATTCAATAAAGATTCACTCGTTCAAAATCTTGGCGTATATCTTTGCTTCTCTGTTTCTCAACAAGTGGTATCAGAACCTGCCTGGAGAAGTCTGTGAAGAGCTGCTGTGCGTGGAGTGCCTGGAGAAGTCTGTGAAGAGCTGCTGTGCGTGGAGTGCCTGGAGAAGGCTGCTGTGCGTGGAGGAAAAAAGTTGCTGTTCGGCTGTGAAGAGCTGCTGTGCGGAAGACAACTGCCCAGAAAAGAAGCCTGAGGCGAATTGCTGAACTGCCTGCTGCGTTTAGTCAGCGTGAAGAGCTGCTGTTAGGAAGACAGTTTTTTTTATTGTTGAAGAGAAAGAAATTTTTTTTTCAGGGTTTTAGGAAAAGAGACAATTTTTTTATTGAAGAGATTCAAGGTTTTTTTTTTGTTTTTGTTTTTTTTTTTTTTTTTTTTTTGGTTTTTTTTGTTGTAGAAAGTCTGAAACCCTAGGAAAGGATAAATGGCCAAGATTTCGAATGCGAAATTCGAGGTGGAGAAATTCACTGGAAAGAGCAATTTTGCTCTTTGGAAACTGAAGGTTAAGGATCTGCTTGTGCAACAAGGGTTGCACAAGGCATTCGATGGGGAGACTAGAAAACCTGCAACCATGACCACTTCAGACTGGGAGGACTTGGATGCCCGAGCTCTCAGTACCATCCGACTATGTTTAGCGGATGAAGTTCTCTTCAACATTGTTGAAGAGACTACGGCGTCAGGATTGTGGGAAAAACTTGAAAACCTCTATATGAAAAAATCATTGACAAACAGAATTTATCTGAAGAGACAGTTATACAGCCTTAGAATGAAAGAAGGTTCAAACGTTGCAGAACATTTGAATGTTTTTAATACACTAATATGTCAATTAACACATATGGAAGTCAAAATACAGGAAGAAGATAAAGCCATAACCTTGCTGTGTTCTCTGCCTGAATCATGAGATCACTTCGTAACTTCAATCAGCTTCAGCTCTGCTGATTCTTTGAAGTTTGAATCAGTCGTGGGAGCTCTTATGTCTGAAGAAGTACGAAGGAAATCCAGCACTGAAACAGCTGCATCAGAAGCCATGGTCACTAGAGGACGGTCAAAGGAAAGAGGAGAAAAACCAAGGGGAACTTCCAGATCGAAATCAAAAGGAAAGAAGTGTAAGGTGAAATGTTGGAACTGCAATAAAGTTGGACACTTGAAGAAGGACTGTTGGAAATGAAAGGAATCTGAAAACCTGAAGAACGAAGCGAATGAGGTCGATTCAGGTATGATAGACGAAGTTTTATCTGCTGAAGAATTGTATATGATAGATGAAACTTCACCTGAATGTAATATCTCTCAGGGTTTAGATAGTTGGCTGTTAGATTCTGGTGCTTCGCATCACATGTGCCCACATAGAAATTGGTTTACCTCGTATGAAAATGTAAACGGTAGTTCTGTGTTTATGGGTAACAATATGTCATGTCAGACTGTTGGGATGGGAGATATCAGGATTAAGATGTATGATAACACAGTTAGAACATTAACTAGTGTTAGACATGTACCTGATTTGAAGAAAAATTTGATTTCTTTAGGAGTTTTGGATTCAGATGGTTATAAGTTTACAGGTCAGGATGGCGTCTTGAAAGACTTTAAAGGAGCACTTGTGGTTATGAAGGCAGATAAGGTCGGAAATCTTTACAGGTTAAAAGGAAGCACTCAGATCAGTGAAGCAGCGGTTGTGTCAGAAAAGGAAGAAGGAGGCACTCGTCTATGGCATCAACTATTGGGTCATATGAGCGAGAAAGGTCTTGAGATATTGATGAAACGTAAATCTCTTCCAGGTCTGAAATCCTTGAATTTAGATTTCTGTAAACATTGTGTGTATGGCAAACAGTGTAAACAGAGGTTTAAAGTTGGAAATCATAATAGTAAAGATGTTTTAGACTATATTCACTCTGATCTTTGGGGGGCATCCCCTGTTGTGTCATATGGAGGTGCATTGTATTTTTTAACGTTTATTGATGATTACTCCCAGAATGTTTGGGTCTATATGCTAAAAAGGAAAGCTGATGTATTAAATGTCTTTAAACAATTTAGAGTAATGGTAGAGAAAAGAACAGGCAAATCTGTTAAATGCTTAAGAACTGACAATGGTGGGGAGTTCAATTCAGTTGAATTTGGACAATACTGTAAGGATGAGGGAATTGTTGGACACAAAACTGCTGTTTACACCCCTCAGCAAAATGGTGTTGCTGAGCGTATGAATTGGAATCTTATGGAAAGAGCCAGAAGCATGATCAACAATGCTAACTTGCAAAAGGAGTTGTGGGCAGAAGCAGTATCTACTGCTTGTTATTTAGTTAACAGATCACCTTCAGTAGCAATTGATTGTAAAATTCCTGAAGAAGTTTGGATAGGTCAGTCTTGTGACTATTCACATTTGAGGATATTTGGCTGTGATGCTTATTCTCTCATTCCGAAAAATCAGCGTTCAAAATTAGATCCAAATTCAAAATGTTATGTCTTTGTTGGGTATCACTATGCAGTGAAAGGATATAGGTTGTGGGATCCTACATTGCGGAAGATAGTCATTAGTAGAGATGTAACATTTGATTAATCATCTCTTTTAAAATCATCTGTTGAAAGAATTGAACACGAACAGGTATTGCCAAATCAACGAGTTCAGTTGGAGGCTAGACTTTTTGGTGACAGCCGAAAGGAAGGAGAAACCTCTAGAGAAAAAGGTGCTGAAGACACAAAGGAAGCCGTTGAAGCTTTTGAACGAGTGCAAGTTTCTGAACCAGTTCAGCAACCAGTTGCTCTAAGAAGGTCTACAAGGGAAAGGAAAATTCCAAAAAGGTATGAAGATTCTACTTCATCTTTTGCTTTGATTACTGAAGATGGGGAACCTTCTTGTTATCAGGAAGTAGTAGATGATACAGATAGCGAAAAATGGAAATTGGCTATGGAAGAAGAAATGGACTCCTTAGCCAAGAACAATACCTGGGATCTTGTAGAGCTTCCTCAAGGGAGAAGTATTGTTGGATGCAAATGGGTCTTCAAGCTAAAACAAAAAGTTGATGGAAGTATCGAAAGGTATAAGGCGAGACTGGTAGCAAAAGGGTATTCTCAGGTTGAAGGTATAGACTTTCATGAGATTTTTTCTCCAATTGTAAAACTTGTTTCTATTCGTACTGTGTTGGCACTAACTGTGTTGCTTAATCTTGAGTTAGAACAGTTAGATGTTAAAACAACTTTTCTACATGGTGATTTGGACGAAGAGATATATATGGAACAACCAGAAGGTTTTGTACGAGGTCGCAGCAGAAGATTAGTTTGCAAGCTCAGGAAATCATTGTATGGTCTGAGGCAGTCTCCGAAACACTGGTACAAGAAGTTTGATTCCTTCTTGGTGAGCTAGAACTTTGTAAGAAGTGAGTACGATCATTGTGTATACCTCAAAAGTTTCAATGGCATATTCATTATCTTAGCTTTGTATGTTGACGATATGCTTATTGCAAGCAAAAGCATGGAAGAGATCAACAGGTTAAAGGCTCAACTCTCTAGGACGTTTGATATGAAGGATCTTGGAGCAGTAAAACATATCTTGGGCATGGAGATACACAGAGACAGAAAAAATGGTAAGTTTTGGTTATCACAGTAGAAGTATGTGGAGAAAATACTTGAAAAGTTCTCTATGAACAATGTGAAACCTGTTAATATTCCACTAGCTTCCCATTTTAAGCTTTCTTCGGTTTTAAGTCCTAGAGATGATGAAGAAAAGAAGTGTATGTCTCATGTACCATATGCAAATGCAGTAGGCAACTTAATGTATGTGATGGTATCTACATGTACCATATGCAAATGCAGTAGGCAACTTAATGTATGCGATGGTATCTACAAGACCTGACATTTCACATGCAGTTGGAGTTGTCAGCAGGTTCATGGCAAATCCAGGTAATGAACATTGGCAAGCAGTGAAATGGGTGCTTCGATATCTAAGAGGCACAAGTGACCGTTGCATCGTCTTTAATGGTAGTGAAGGATCAGTTTGCGGATATGTAGATGCTGACTATGCAGGTGATTTGGACAAAATAAGATCTACTACAGGTTATGTCTTTACTCTTGCAGGTGGAGCGATTAGTTGGATGTCAAAGCTTCAAGAAACTGTTGCGTTGTCCACTACTGAAGCCGAATATATAGCTGCCTCAGATGCCAGTAAAGAAGCAATCTGGTTAAAGGGTCTGCTAGATGAAATTGGAAGAAAGCAGGAGAAAGTGGATGTACTTTGTGACAGTCAAAGTGCTATTCACTTGGCTACAAATCCTGCCTATCACAACAGAACCAAGCACATTGATGTAAGGTATCATTTTCTGAGACATGTGATCGATGGCGGAAAAGTAGCTCTTAAAAAGGTCCATACATGAGAGAATTGTGCAGACATATTCACAAAACCAGTAACAGTAGAGAAGTTGCAGTGGTGCTTAGCTTCTCTTGGCTTGCAGAAAAGATGATGAATGGGCATGGGCAAGAAATTAGGAAATTGTTGTCAAGGTGGAGTTTGTTAGTTTTTGACAACGAATAGGTTTTTGAACTGTATTGTAGTTAGGCGGTAGTTAGCGGTAGTTAGACGGAACTGTAATGTAGTTAGGCAGTTCTTAAACAGTTAGGCGGTTCTTTAACTATGTAACAGTTAGGCAGTTTTTCAGTTTTATAGAGAGGATATAAATATAATGTAATAACATATCAATCGACAAGCTATGCGGAGAATCATCCGATTGACCATTCAATAAATCAAGAACAGTTTCATTTCTATCTTGGCTTATTTTGTCTGTCTTTATCTGTCTATATCTACACTATCTTGGACACTTTGTGAAAGTTGACAAAGACCCTGGAGTTTACATTTCCTCTGTTCACCATTTTCTATTTCATGTAGAACAATACCAAAAGTAAGTATACACCTATATTTATGCAGAAGCAAAAAAAGACAAGAAAGAAATCATTTAGAAGTTCCATCATTTAGTTTGTACACAACCTCGACTTTAATGAATCTCAGCACATCCATGATGGAAAAAAACTTCAACTTTTGACAACACCATGTTCATGACTTTTTACCTGTATTGTTTGGAGTGCTATTAACTTAAAATCACTATAATTTAGACGTTACTTGAAATTTTGGGTTATAGAAGACAGTTACTTGAAATTTTGGGTTATAGAAGACAATGCATAGAAAGCTTGGTCAACAAATTGCCAATCTCAACATTGATTCTGACTTTGATGTTGCTTGCCACATAAAAGACAATGAAATGAAATAACATTTGAGATGCCACTTAAACATTTTGGGGTATACACATAGCCAAAAAATAAGTTATTCGAGTTACCATGTGTGACATTTGGTATCTATGTTCATCTATATCATTTGGGAAAGTAGCGAAAGCTTGATATGCTAAATCCAGAGTCCTGGCATAGCACCTTTCAAAAAAGTTGAATTATCTATGAAAGATCGAATTATCCAAGAAGAATTGAACACTGCAAGTTTACAATGAACTAAACAATTGGCTTGGTAGTTATATATATTCAACAGTTATATATAAAGGAAAGCAATTCAAGGAAATTATTTTTCTTCTAGCTAGAAAATGGTGGATCTTGGTACAGAAAACAATAATTTAGAATCTGACTCTGGTTCACGATTTATTCCCTAATGCAAAATTTATGTCTATAGCATATTAGCTTTGCACCACAACCAAAAAGAAAGTAAAAAGAGAAACATATCTTAATAATATTGTGAAGAACATATATCTCCTTGGTAGTAACCAGGGAGAACCAATACCCTTCCGCAATTATGCTTAACACAAGACATTTTTTATGATGTTTTCATTTTGAAAAAAACACACAACTTTAAGCACACCTCCTGTGCCATATTTTTACAAGGTTCTCATGAGTTAGTGCAAGAATAAAAATTAATAAATAAATTTCATGGAACACAACACAAGTAAAAAAAAAAAAAAAAAGCTTAATTTTAGAAGGAAAAAAACAAATATATTTCAAATTAAAAATAAAATAAAAAAATAATGCAAATTCTTTCATAAAAACCCTAAAAACAAGGGAGTTCGTATTCATCAAACTTGCAATAAACATGGTTGCATAACTGCATTACAACCACTAATAATCCAGAGAACAAATGTACAGCCACTACTTTGACCATATTCTAGGTACTATTGGCGTGCATGCTGTACAGATTGATGTAAATCAAAGAAATCTTTAACATGTCCATAGTTAATACCTTTTTCATCATATTCCATTGGCCAACGCTCGGCAAGCAATCTTTCTCGTTACCAGTATCATGATACTTAGGTTGCAAATGTAATGGTATGATGAGTCACATAAATTTAATAATGCTTTAAAAGAAACATTTTTTGTAAACATAAAACAAGATTAGCATGTCAAGGAAACAAAAGAATAGAGCATAGTTTAAATTGAACAGTTGAAGATTACCCAAGCTGGAGGAAAAATCCGAGCTTTAATAGAGGCAAGTCTGTCACTAATTTTGATGCCAAATTCCTTTGCGTAAGGATCCTCATGATATGCATTGTGATAAACAGTCTACAAACAACCTTTTTTAATCTCAATAACCATCCCAATCATTCTCTGATTGTATACATAATGAATATACCATATCATAAGGCTACAAACATAAGCATGCCACTTTACACACAAACTAATCCACAGTGTTCTGTACTTTCTTATTAGAAACAAAAATGCCATTCCATTTCTGTATTTTATAATAATAAGCAAATTAAAATAAATAAAAAATAAAAAAATCGATTTAAATGCCTAAGAATAGTCATTCTACAACATGACTAAATCAAATGCTTCTGCTTGATCCAATGTACTCTGCTTTATGTAATTCCCTTCACTATTGTATATTTTAGTGACATTTCTCGAGTTTGATTTGAATGGTATCACTAGAACAAAAATTCGTCATATATTCATACTTCGGCGATTCAGAAAATGGATGACATACATAAGGGATATTCTGCATCTGAAACCTAGAGATATTTTTGTTCAACATGCAGGTAATGCCCCTGTTCTTCGCATTGTATCATAAATTTGTGGATTAGCTTCAGCTACGGGCGCTTGACCCCGGAATGTCTCTCTATCTCTACTCTTGGTTTTGCCAGACGAGGATGTTGCTTAATAATCTACTGCAGTCATCGAAGCTAGATTTGGATATGATTTCACATGGTAAACTAGTTTTTTTTTTTCATCGAAGCTAGATTTGGATTTGGTAAACTAGCTTCTTCTTTTTTTCACCCAAAGAAATCGTGCCAAGAGCTGTCAGGCATAGATGCTCCTACTCCTGCCCGGGATTGTACCACAGATCAAACTTCCCCACTCCTACTCCTGCCCGGGATTGTACCACAGATCAAACTTCCCCACTTAATCATTGGACCACATTCTCAAGACGGTAAACTAGCTTAAGATCAAATATAATGGCTTCACAAACCCATCCTTTGCTGCTAGGTCTACTGGTAACCTGCCTCTGTCTTAGCTGGTGAATCTCCAACTGGATCTTTGTCTCGACCTTTAGCTGCACCACTTCGATTTGGATTTGGATTTGGCTCGACCTATAGTACCATAAGAGAGTAGGACAAGCTACTAGAACGATCGAGAAGTCCTTGCTACTAGTCCACACAGGAGATTTGATTAAATCATGCAGAATGATAGCCTAGGATCAAAATAAATAAGACGCTGGGTGAGGTACAAGCCATCGATACATCATGATATCGATTAAAACACATTATAATCATGGGCAGAAGGATAACAGATGCTCTATATAAAATAATGACATAAAAGCCATATTGCTATAGCGGGAATGAAACCTGATAATATAATAGCATCGGCAAAGAACATGGAGAATGGAATCACAAAGAATCAATGACACCAAACCCCTAGGCATGCATACCTTGACGTAGAAAATCATAAATGAAAAATGATTACTTTGATCATATCATATGTACATTTTCCCACCTTAGCATGCAAGTGTTGTTAGTCAAATTCCTCTGAATCAGAGGCTTGCTTCCACAACAGTAGCTGACCTCAATGACATTGAACTACACCATTTCCTACTATAATCTTCTGCTTCTCGTTTTCCTTA
Source organism: Pinus taeda (assembly GCA_000404065.3). Lineage (NCBI taxonomy): Eukaryota > Viridiplantae > Streptophyta > Pinopsida > Pinales > Pinaceae > Pinus > Pinus taeda. The sequence continues at coordinate 123,662 of APFE030691355.1, read as the reverse complement.
CTGAGATTTATAGGATTTCGACATTACTTTTCTCCATCACCTTTGCTTCCACGGGAGGCACATGCAACTGATGCAGACATTATATATTATGACATGACAATCACCAAAGTGATTTGTGGAAATAATTTTGACCAAAACTTTAAACTATGACCTCCGTTTTTCATGTGGACTCCACACAAGGGCCACATGCCTCACCACTCCATTCTCCATAACATACATACAAGATGTGGATGATGCCACATGAAGCTATAACATTCTAATATGCCTATATTAGGGGCATTTGTCTATCTCGCCTATAGTGTCTGTATCAATCTGTACTGGTGGATCTGTGGCAACATGCTATAGCACACTTTGTTCTACTATGAAAGAAAATTGTGTATAACTAATCATGAGACTAAGGGGAACTTAGCATATATGACAAGCATCGCACATACAGAGGAGGTTGTGGGAGGTTGTGGGTTTCATACCTTGATTAATTAAATTGTGCATAACTAATCATGAGACTAAGGGGAACTTAGCATATATGAGAAGCATCGCACATACAGAGGAGGTTGTGGGTTTCATACCTTGATTAATTAAAAATGAGAAGATTCAGGTGGCATGCACCAGAGCCATAAGATACGATTGGCCAGAAAGAAAGACAGAGAGAAGGGTAGAGCCGAGGATAAGGACTGAGACAAAGACAAAGAAAGGAAGAGAGAAAAAGACAGAATGGAAAGAGGCTGGAAAAAAGGTCTGTCTGGATACAAAGACATTACTACCTAAAAGCAATATTTTTGAATCAGATGTAGGGCACCTTCTATAAAGTGATCCTCAAGTTTTTCAATAGACAACCTTATACATCTCTTTCTATCTCTGCCCATGCTTGAGCAACCACAGAAAATGGTTGGAATATATGCCCCTTGGGACAGGGGAGATATAACATTCTCCTTGCGTGTTATTGGGATAAATATGGCAATATCAAGTTTATGGTAATCAGGGTAGTTTTTGGCTGACTGTTAACCCTTGGAAGCAGGCAGAGCTTGATCTCAAGAATTTATTTTTCTGGCTGGTAAGTCACGGCTGAGGATCTTGACCTATGTAGCATGGGAGAAACTGATAAATAAATAGAATAAAGGACTTGATCTCAAGAATTTTTTTTCTGGCTGGCAAGTCACAGCTAAGGATCTTGACCTATGTAGCATGGGAGAAAGTGATAAATAAATAAAGGACATGAAATGGATATTAACAGAGATACTACAAGAAGGAAGGACACTTATTCCCTTCTTAGGTAAAGTCTTCAAACAATTTATTTTCTGTCATTAAGGTAGAAGAGGACTCCCATATTGCAATGCTAGGGCAAGCAAGTTCTTGCTTTTAGGGTTGTCTATGAAGGGATGATCTTCCGTTTAGTGGTATATAAGGGTTTTTGATGAGTTGTTATTGTGGGTTTTATTTTCTGTCATTAAGGTGGAAGAGGACTCCCATATTGCAATATTAGGGCAAGCGAGTTCTTGCTTTTAGGGTTTTCTTCTGTTTAGTGGTATATAGGGGTTTTTGATGAGTGGTTATTGTGGGTTTTGGAAGGAGTGCACAGCAGGATGAAGTGGAGGGGAATTGGGATCAAATGAGGGGAATTGGGATCAAATGAGGGTGTACATAGTAAGGCCTTGTTAGTGACTATGAATACAAAAAGTAAAGAAGATATTTTGAAATTGTGGGCAGGGGAGGGGGCAAGGGATTGAAATTGTGAGGGCAAGGGAGATTGAAATGACCAATGACGCTCCCCTCCTTGTGGATCTTACTCTTATCGAGTCCACAACAGTGAGGAGCAGGTCAGTTTTCATGGTTATTTTGATGTTTTTTTCATGGCGGATTCTTTGTTTAGGAATTTTTTCCAGGTTATCTCTCTCACATATGTATATGACAATGACATCCTGTTTACTTTAACACTCCTATTAGGTTAATTTGTCATATGCTTTGAACCTATGTTTGATTGATTATAAATTGCTGAGATGGATTCCTTGATTGATTATAATCAATCAATTGCCGAGATGGATTCCTTGGGCAGCGAGTTACAATATAAACAGAAAATTAGGACACACATCTATTTAAATAATATTGTTTTTTGGCTCTTGCTTATTCTCCTTATTCGTTATGGCATTCCATACATTGTATTTTTATGTTTCGCATTGTACTTTTTATATTCATGTATCTTATTTTTTTTTATAGGAAACTATTTGATTCTCCCGCATTGTATGGACATTATTGTACTAAATAGTCCCTTTGACCTACTTTGTGGTCAATAATTAGACATAAATATAATTATTTTATTTTATCTTTATCCTCGATTTTATTTATTTAATACACCATAATTAAAATAATATCCAAGTTGATTTCAAAATATTACTTATTATAGTTACTTAGACTAAGTAAAAAATAACAACATATATAATGCAGTTAGTGCCGACGTTTAGCATAATTGGTTTTGGTGACCGCAGACACTATTTTAATTGGTTGTGAGTAGACAACACCTAGCCAACTAGATTTTCTTTATTTCGTCCTATCTTTGGCTGGTGTAGGAGAGCAATACCTTTCAATAGGTCAATTTTTGAATTATTTTTGGATGATAATAAGAAAATGAGTGTTTAAATATTTGTTTTTTTATCTATCACATAAATATATTGATGGTTGATCTATTTTGAAAAACTTATATGAGTGGGGATGATAAACCATATTAACAAGTTCAAAATGAATAAGCAATACATTTATGTGAATATTTAAATAATTTTACTCATAAAAACCTCCATTCAAATATAAAATAAATATTTATTCCTTTTATATTAAATAATAACTATTTATTTCCTTTCGTTCCTCTCCGTCTCATTTATTTCCCTCTTTCCTGGGAGAGAAAAGAGATTGGGACAAACTGTCAGTGAATAGCTAAATCGGCCAAAAGACAAGAACATGTAAAGCTAGTATCTGCCTTTATCATTTCCTTGGTGTTGAGAGGGAAGACCGTGATTAATGCTATCCAGGTGGGGAGATGTAGGGTAGTTAACTAGGGGAGTAGAGAGGGAAAACCCTGATTGATGCTATCCAGCTGGGGAGATGTAAGGTAGTTACCTAGGGAAGAGAGGATGGGAGATATAGGGTGTGAGAAAACCCAAATTGTTGATATATAACATCGAGCCATTCCCTATACTCTGGTTCGGTTAGTTAGCATAGATTAACTTTGACAGCTTACATGATTTTCTGGCGGCACCTTCCTTTAACCCTTACCTTGGAGTAATCCTTTCCCTCACATTAGAAGGTATGAACTTTTGGCAATAATGAATTAATGCCAGTAATGATGTGTGTTTTGACAGAGTTTACTACTAAATATATTGTTTATTTCCCGGTGATCTCTAGAGGTGATAAAAACATAGGATTTATCTATGTAATAGCTGTTGCATTGGTTAGTAATTCATATGAAACAAAAGCTTACCGGATGGCGTTCTGAAACAGTGCCACCTCATTCTCTGAAACCGCTCCCAAACGGTAACACTAGCAAACGGTGGACAACTTCGTTTTCAAACATGGGCACTTCATTCTCCAAAACAATTACCAAAGCAGAAATACTAGCAAGCAGCGTACAACTTCGTTTTGAAACACGGCCACTTCGTTACCTGAAACAACTCCCAGGCACTAATACTAGCAAGAAGCGGTGGATAGCCGTGGACGAAATATAGAATCGGTGTATGTGGCATGAAAAGTTCCTATATTTGTAGTTCCTAACAAAAGTTAGCTTAACCCAAAGTTTATACCATTGGCATGAGTGAATCTTCCAATAAGACCTCAAATACGGTTGGTCAATGACATTTAAAACTGATATTATTAAGTTAGCAATGAGATAATTTATAAAAATTTATAGTCAAAAAGTAAAATCATTAGAGTCCATAATTAATTGATCGTTATAGTCCATGCATAGTCTTATTAGGGACTAATTACCCGGATAAGCGTCTCTTCTGGAAAATGGTCAAGCAAACCTTCTTCTCTTTTCATCTACACTACACTTTTGTCTTAAGACCAACACGATAAAAGGAACTGTCTTAAGCAGATTGCAGAAAAAGACCAACACGATTTTATTCGGGTAAAGCTCAACCCCTAGTGAAACCCTTTAGAATGGCTAGACTTATAATGGAAGTTACTTCCCTTAGTGAAACCCTTTAGAATGGCTAGACTTATAATGGAAGTAACTTCAGTTGCTCTCTCAGAACCAGGGGACTTCCTTGATGTTGAATTTGTAATTTTAACCGCTCACGGTCCAGCATTTAATACACCTCAAAAGCACCCAGCAAAACCACAAACCCGTTTGAGGCATATCTCACCGCTTTTGGTATGGAGTGGTTTCCGTACACAAGAGCTCCGATACAATTTAGGGTTGACGCGTGGATGAGGCGTGACATCACCCTCTGACATTTATCGGAAGGTAAATGTCGACTAAAAAGTGGCTTCCGATATTCTCTTCCGCCGTATGATGTGCTCCAGCATTCTCCACCGTTGATCTTTCAAAGCTGCATAGTGGAGTAAAGTTCGGTTAAAAAGGCCTTCCAACGGTTGACGGGCATCTGAACGTGCATAAGGGCAACATTAAAGGCTTAGCGTGGAGTAAAATAAACTTTGGTTGACCGCCAGTTTTAATATTAATGCATTTAATGAATTGTTCATAGTCGTAGGTAAAAGATTTTAATTTTAATGTTACGGCAAGTATGGGCGTGAGTTAAATGATGGCATGGGCAATGTCATATAGTCTTTAAGTTTATTGTTTTTAATTTTCACGGTCGTAAGTTTGTTTCTTACAGAACAAGTAAAAACATTTTTTGGTTGGTCAATTTGGTAAGTAAAAAAAAGAACGCAGTGCAGGTGCGAAGAAGTGAATATGTGAATGAAGAAAACAGGGGGAGGTTTATATCAAAACCATGAATTGTTTCACACAGCAGTGAAAAGGTAAAACAGTAAATCCTTGTAATCTTTGTTTTCACACAGCAGTGAATGTAAATGAAATTTTTACACACAGTGGTGTAAAATTTCAAAGAAGACAGAGTAATTTCTTTTGTAATGTTTTGATGAATCCCTCTGAGTGAAAGAGGATGAATATGTCTCAGTGAATTTATTTTAATGAATAGAAATCTTTTATGGTGGTGCATACTTTGTTCTTTAGTAAAAAAAATTTAAAAGCTTCCCTGTGCACAAAAGATCCTGGAGTAGAGGAAACAGAGCATTGCCTCTGTGTGCATGAATTTTTGTGTTTTTGGGATTTTTCCAGAAAAATCCCCAACAGTGGTATCAAAGCAGGCTTAGGCTCTTTGAAGGTGACAAAGAAGCTGAAGGGAGGAGTCTTTTGGTTGCAGCAGTCAGTTGTTTTAAAATATACAGTCAAGAAATTGAAGCATAACTAAGGAAGCAAGCAATGGCCAGCACAAGCACTGGGATGGGTATGTTTAACACCTAGCTCCCACAGTTTAATGGGAAGAACTATGACTACGGGGCAATAACCATGAGAGCCCTGTTTGCCTGTCAAGATTTATGGGAATTAGTTCAAGATGGTTTTGAAGAACCAGCAAATGAAAATGAGTTCAATAGATTAACTCAGGGAGAGAAAGATCTATTAAAGACCAATAGGAAGAAGGACTCAAAAGCCCTTGTATTTTTATATCAAGCAGTGGACCAGAGTGTGTTTCCAAGGATAGCAGCAGCTAAGACATCCAAAGAAGCATGGCAAACTCTCAAGACAGCCTATCAAGGCATGGAGAAAGTGAAGACAGCAAAACTACAGTTGCTGATGAGAGATTTTGAGAATCTGTGCATTAAGGAGTCAGACAACATTGACTCATTCTTCACACATGTAATTGGTCTGATTACACAGATGAGGACACATGGAGAAACCATTGAAGAAAGGAGGATTGTGGAGAAAATATTGAGGGTCTTACCCTCAAAGTTTGATGCTATTGTCACCACCATTGAAGAGACAAAGGATCTTTCAAACTTTTCAGTTGATGAGCTACATGCATCACTGATAACACATGAGCAGAGATTGAGTAGGAATGAAAACTCATCTCTAGAGCAAGCCTTTAAGACCCAGATGTCCTTTGGGAGAGGAAGAGGTCAAGGCAGAGGAAACAAGAGAGGAAGAGGCAGAAGCCAGAACAGAGGTGGAAGGAACAGTCCAGCAAATGCTCAAGGAAGAGGCAGCAATCCAAATCAGAACCAAGGCCAAGCCAGCAGCCAACAAAGAGAACAACATCATGCTCAAGGACAAA
>APFE030691355.1:104294-117010 GCA_000404065.3 Pinus taeda | reverse complement strand
AGCAGAGATGTTCAATTCATTGAAGAGGAAGCTTGGGATGGAAGCATAGAGAAAACAGTGAATGTTAAAAACTGTTTGTCTCATGATGAAGATGATGAGGAGGTGGCTGAAATGTATCCCCAAATAGAAGCGCCAACACAAGGACAGCAAGGGACACCATTGAGGATAAATGAGAGTGCTTCTCCAAGCACACCACAAGGAGGAAATTCAAGTGCATCTTCAAGCACTTGCACACCAAATGAAAGAGGTAAGAAGTTTAGAAATCTAAGTGATATTTATGATGAATGAATGAATTCCTTATTTTCCTTGTTTTTTCATGTTGATGATCCTATTCATTTCGAGGATGCAATTAAAGATAAGAAATGGATAGAAGCTATGGATGAGGAGATGAATGCCATAGAAAGAAGCGAAACATGGGATTTGGTTGAGCTACCAAAAGGTAAAGAAGTCATTGGAGTGAAATGGGTTTATAAGACCAAGAGCAATGTTGAAGGCAAGATAGAAAGGCACAAGGCAAGGCTGGTTGTCAAAGGGTACAAGCAGCAGTATGGGAGAGATTATGAGAAACTTTCGCACCGGTTGCAAGAATGGAAACCATGAGAGCGGTGTTGTCCATAGCAGCACAAAACAAATGGAAAGTCTACCAAATGGACGTGAAGTCAGCATTCCTAAATGGAGTGTTAAAGGAAGAGGTTTATGTTGAACAACCTCTAGGCTATGAGAAGAAAGGTGAAGAGCACAAAGTGTGCAAATTGAAGAAAGCTCTTTATGAGCTGAAGCAAGCGCCAAGAGCATGGTACAGCAGAATAGATTCATATCTATTGGATAATGAATTCGACAAGTGTGAAGGAGAACCCACCGTCTACATCAAAGAAAAAGATGGTAAAAATTTAATTGTTGTCTTATATGTTGATGATGTTATTTTCACAGGTAATGATGATCATCTCATTAAGAATTTTAAATCAGTCATGAAAGAGGAATTTGAAATGACTAACATGGGTTTCTTGAGATACTTCTTAGACATAGAAGTAGATCAAAATGAAAAAGGAATTTTTATCTCACACGCAAGATATGTAAATCAAGTATTGAGTAGATTTAACATGCAAGAATGCAAGGCAGCGATCACTCCCACAGTAATGGGATTAAAACTCAGCAGAGAGGACAGCAGCAAGGATTTTGATCGTAGTTTGTACAAGAGTATTGTAGGCAGCCTTATGTACTTAACAGCAACTAGGCCTGACATTATGTATGCTGTTAGTTTAATTTCCATATTCATGGAGAGACCAAAGGAGGCACATTGACAGGCAGCAAAAAGAATTTTGAGGTATGTCAAAGGTACCAAAATGTTTGGAATTTTATATAATGTCTCAGAACATTCAGATTTGGTTGGATAGACTGATAGTGATTGGGCTGGAAGTGTTGATGATCGGAAAAGCACTTCCAATTATGTTTTTCATATGGGTTCAGGAGCCATTTCATGGGCTTCTAAGAAGCAGTCCATTGTAGCATTGTCTACAACAGAGGCTGAATATGTGGCAGCTACAGCAACAGCATGTCAAGCAGTTTGGATGAAAAGGATGTTGAGGAGCTTAAGCCAAGAGCAGGCAAAAGCGACAGTGATTTTTTGTGACAATAGCTCAGCTATTGCATTGTCAAAGAATTCAGTGTTTCATAAGAGAACGAAACACATTGATACAAGGTTTCACTACATCAGAGAATTGGTGAACAATGGAGAAATTGTCCTAGAACATTGCAGGACTCAAGAACAGGTTGCAGACATCTTGACAAAGCCACTGGATCAGAAAAGCTTTGAATTTTTTAGGAAGTGTCTGGGTATGACCAAATGCCCAGTGGTTGAAATTAAAGGGGAGTGTTGAATTTGTAATTTCAACCGCGCACGGTCCAGCATTTAATACACCTCAAAACCACCCAGCAAAACCACAAACCCGCTTGAGGCATATCGCACCGCTTTTGGTATGGAGTGGTTTCCGTACACAAGAGCTCCGATACAATTTAGGGTTGACGCATGGATGAGGCGTGACATCACCCTCTGACATTTATCGAAAGGTAAATGTCGACTAAAAAGTGGCTTCCGATATTCTCCTACGTCGTCTGATGTGCCCCAGCATTCTCCACCGTTGATCTTTCAAAGCTGCATAGTGGAGTAAAGTTCGGTTAAAAAGGCCTTCCGATATTCACCTCAGCCGTTGGATTCCAGGAGGGCAAATCAACGGTTGACGGGCATCTGAACCTGAACCTGCATACGGGCAACATTAAAGGCTTAGCGTGGAGTAAAATAAATTTTGGTTGACCCCCAGTTTTAATATTAATGCATTTAATGAATTGGTCATAGTCGTAGGTAAAAGATTTTAATTTTAATGTTACGGCAAGTATGGGCGTGAGTTAAATGATGGCATGGGCAATGTCATATAGTCTTTAAGTTTATTGTTTTTTATTTTCACGGTCGTAAGTTTGTTTCTTACAGAACAAGTAAAAACATTTTTTGGTTGGTCAATTTGGTAAGTAAAAAAAAGAACGCACAGCAGTGCAGGTGCGAAGAAGTGAATATGTGAATGAAGAAAACCAGGGGGAGGTTTGTATCAAAACCATGAATTGTTTCACACAACAGTGAAAAGGTAAAACAGTACATCTTTGTAATCTTTGTTTTCACACAGCAGTGAATGTAAATGAAATTTTTACACACAGTGGTGTAAAATTTCAAAGGAGACAGAGTAATTTCTTTTGTAATGTTTTGGTAAATCCCTCTGAGTGAAAGAGGATGAATATGTCTCAATGAATTTATTTTAATGAATAGAAATCTTTTATGGTGGTGCAATACTTTGTTCTTCAGTAACTTTTTTTTAAAAACTTCCCCTGTGCACAAAAAATAGATCCTGGAGTAGAGGAAACAGAACATTGCCTCTGTGTGCATGAATTTTTGTGTTTTTGGAATTTTGCTAGAAAAATCCCCAACACTTGAAACCCAAACTTGTTTTGCAGGCTTACCTTTTTGCATTATTCAATGAAGTTATGAAGCCCGGGCCAGCCTCCGAGAGAAACTATGGGCTCTTTAAGTCAGAGAGAAATGCATTTTACAATCGGATATTAACTGGAACATTGTCTGCTGGTTCATCGTACAAGTCGAAAAAAGTTATGGCAACAACGCTCGTCCGTGATTGATACCACATTTTCGCAAAAATTAAAAGCAAAAATGTTTTAATAAAATAGAAAAATGACGCTGGAAACAACTAATCTTGGTCAGAAGTGCTTTTTATCGAGATCAAATCAAGCAGTTGATGACGCTAGTAGCAACCAATCTTTGTCAGAAATGTTTGGAGATCAGAGCAAACACTGGAAATGATCAATTTGCACCCTACAACCTGATGTAGTTTTTTGGGCTACAAGGGTTTTGCTTTCATCAGTGGCCACTTATCCAAAATTACATGATTAAGGGCCTCATAACTGGAGCAAGTCCCACAACAAAAGGACCATAGAGTTGATCATGCTCAAGCCCCCCGTCCAAGCACAGATAACCTCTTTGTAATGCTGCACGTCACTAGAATGAAAAGCCCCACAATTTCTTCTGCCGTCTTTTACGCTCTCATTCCATTCCTTCAGGGATTTATATTCAAAAGGTAACATAAGAACCTTGGTATGAGATGCAGTCAACTAAGAACGTAGAAAACCCAAAATTCCTCTTTTTGAACCCAGTGCTTATTAAGACGCAGATTTTATTCGTGCATATAAATACATAACTAAACTTATTACAGAGGTGTAAATCCTTGATTTACAAATGAAAAGCTGGACTGCAATCTTAGGGCAGATTCGGCCAAAATTACACAGATACTATAGATAATATTGGCACACACACCCAATCTCTCTTTGTTAAACTCGAAACAGCAACACAGCATAGAACTCCAACAAAACATCATCCAACACACTAATGTGCAAACAATAAACAGAGCCTATTCAGCACCATCTACTAAAAGATAAAGTAGCTATAGAAAAGAAGAGAGTTTTAAGAGTTTAAAAGACGAGAGTTTTAAGAGTTTTAAACGGCCATAGGCACAACCAAATGCCATCCAGGGAATAGTAGCTCTCCACCAAGGATTCCTCGAAACCGTGGACTCTATGCTCTCACAAGCACATTTGCTGATATATATGCTCAAGCAAAGACTATCGTTCTTTGGATTCAATGTGTTTTCCACCTGTTGAATGCATCTGGATCCCCAATAGTATGTATTTTCCTTTCTTTGAAGGCATAGTAGCCCTCCAGAAAGGATTCCTCACAATCCTGGAACTCTCTGTTCTCACAAGCACATTTGCTGGATATATGTACTCAAGACAACGACCATCGTTTCTTGGATTCAAGGTATTTGACACCTGTTGAATGTCTTTAGTTGAATGCATCTGGATCCCTAATAGTAATGTATTTCCCTTTATTTGAAGACTGTTATAGCTCCATGCATGCAGCCATTTGTGGAGGAATTGCCTGGTAGTCGACAACAACAAACTTCAACGTGGTTCATATTGGGCAACTCTCAGAAATCTGTTCACACGGGATCCAAGGTGCTGACAGTTCTAGATCTTAAATTTACGCGTGGAGGAGTTGCCTGGAAAGTTATAGAAATTCTAGTCATATTTAGCGAAATTCTGGTCAGGATTTTTGTAAATATAAGTTATAATTGTTAAACTTTAAAATTTTAGGTGTCCTACAAGTTTTTTATGGTGCTGAATCCATTTCCACCATCAAAAACAAAGATTAAACACTGCCTCTACAAGGTTTTTTGAAATTTTTTTGCCCGGATTCCAACCACTTTTGACTGTCCGAGCAATTCCTCCAGCTGGTTAAACGAATCCTTAAATTTATTGCATTAAAATCATGCCATATATACCTGTCATATTTGTACTCTCCTTTGGAATCTCCCGATGAATGTATGGACCGTTGAGACTAATACATATCCAACCTGGAGATAGGTTGTCTGCGTCTACATAAATACGAATGCCTTATGGTTATTTTTAATAATGTATCAAAGTGATTACTGCATTTGCATAGCACATCCCTATGGAATTTTATTCTATATTAATAATTTGTAAATTACTGTATTGATATTCTCAATAACTCACTCCTATGCGGATGATAGCCATGTCCACATAAATTATATCAGATAGTTCAGATTAAAGTAACCATATTATAACTCTTGAAGAGCAGACACCACAGATTTTAGGTTTGTCAAACAGCACTGTGGAATATTGATTAGCACAGTATGACCCTGTTTAAGTAATTTGTCCACAACAATTCTAAGTTTGAAGGTCCACTCAATAAGTTCGGTTTGTGCTTTGGAAAATTAGCATTATATTTTCCAAGAAAAGATATTTCCAAGTCTTCATTTATAAATTGCATCAATCAGTCCTTGTTATATGTGCTTGTAGATCAAAGGTTAATGAGGTTCAGCACACACCTGTAGCTTACCGATCACTTAAGCTGTGCAAAACAGGCTTCGCCATTCGCATCTGCATCCCCATCCCCTCCCCCTAAAGCACACAATAAAGAACCGCATGACCAGAGAAACTCATACTAAATACCTTCACAGGGAATGGAAGGGAAAGAACCTCTGGCCAGTCTAACATGGAGGATATCCTCTTAGCATTTCAGGCAGCTGAAATAGGACCAATATGCATTCACCTGTAAACTTTTCATCATTAAGAAAAATAAATTATTGGCTGCATTACACTAAAGTCTCATTTTCCTTTGAAGTAATCCACACCTCATCCCTGTTGTAAGTTCATAGATGGACGCCGAGGGAAAAACTTGAAGATCAACTCCATGTAGTCGCTCCCAACTTCATATGTATTTGAGATGAAACATAATTTTTTAGTATGAAAAACTTCCTTGTCTAATTGTCCACGATGAGCTTGTTACGAATGGTACTGAAAATGGTGCCTTATTATATAGCCTGTAAAAGGACCAATAGTACATTCATAGGATCACAACCCAAATATATTTTTGTTGATAAAGGGTAATTACATCATATTTAAAGGCTAGGATTAATGTGACCTTAATCAATCGTATTGAGCAGGTAAATTTTTGTCTTTAGGCATTATTTAACCTAATGAAAGCCAACCCAGTACTTGGTGTTTAGGTACATAAAAATTGGGTTCAACCTTATTCCTGTCATGTTCACCTTGTTTTAGGTGAAATAAAGTTAATCAGTATTATCACAAGCATCGTGATGTTAATAAGCACTGGCCTGTAATCAGTTTTACCTTTTTTTTTTAATGGAGTATAATCACATTTTACTGTAGGCAAATAATGATATCACCACTTTCTGTGATAGGACAGGGAATGTTTTCTATTTATCAAGCATATTCAAGCAACCAACCACCAATTTATCTTATAGACTAGGAAGTGTTTTCTATATATCAAGCATATTCAATAAACTAACCAACGATGCAAAATGAGAAACAGCCTTCAGTTACTGTGAAACATTATCACAAAAGATTTGAAATGTGACAGAAAACTATAAACACAAATCATATATACAAAGTATTTGTAATATTCAAGACTCGATTAGGATATAGAATTAGAATTAATTCTATATTTACATTATCACCACCATGCACGAGACTCTTGACAAGGAACTCTTATTTGAAACGCACAAATGGACCAGACCATCAATAGCCCATCAGCCCACTAAAAGAATAAAACATAGAAGCCTGGGATAAGCTCCTATGTCCATTAGAGAATAATATGGCGTTTGGAATAAAAAGTTGACGTACACAACAATTCCAGCTACTAAAAATAGAGAAATATAGCTCGTATGTAGCTTCATCTAGCTTTAGACAAGACTATAAATTCCATGCCTAATTAGTTATAAAATTGCGAGCAAAACTGTGATGGCACACATGGTAGTGTAGCGATGATAATAGCCACATTCTATAATGAGGAACAACTCAGTTTGCAATTGTATCCTATATGTACAAGCACCATTCTAAATAAACTCCATTCCTTCTTCGCAACATCATTTAGATATTGCAAGATTCAATTCCTTTCAGGTTAAAGCCAGACCTTTTCCCCTCTTTGCAGTGGAATCCCTGATATACATGAGTAAACCACAATATAAATGACTCAGGTAGCACCTACAAAATGGTACACTATTTTCTGAGGAAAACCTAAAAGGAATCCGCAATGTCCTCCTGCTGCCTTACAAGATATTTCTCTCTCCGTTCTTTCTGCAGCACAGAAAATTGCATTCAAAATTTGTCGCTGCTTATCTGGTCTACAAACAACGAAGGTAAATTGAATCTATACATGACAACATGCAAAAGCATCATTAATTGTACCCATTCATCTATGACCCTTTCTGCAGGAGCTGCTACTTTTTTGGTCTTGTTATTATGAGGCTTCTTTTGGGCTTGTTTAATATCCTCTGCTTCAGCTAACCGCTTCTTCAACTTCTCCAACTCCTACCCAATAGAAATTTTTTCGTCCACAAATCAGGGAGAAAAATACGAGAAAGAATGTTAAAGTAAATGATGGTAATCTCAGACACAGTTCAAACTGCAGTAACCACTACAGATAACCAACGTGCTGTGCAAGACTTGAGTGTGTTTGATTTAACAAACAACAAATTGCATTCTTAAATGTGCTTAGAAGACCAACCCCATGAAATCATGAACATAAACTGGGAAATGTATAAGCCCACGGGGAACTAGGCCCTCAATCAAAAAATTGTGGCCCTAACTTCATGGCATGGAGAGAAGCTAGGTGAATCCTTCATGTATGTGTCCATGTAGTGGTGCATTGAGAGCACTGAATATGGTCACTAGCACAAACCCATCTAAATTTGAGTCTGATATACACCTTGAGGTTTTGGCCTATATAAATGTGGATCTGATATACACCTTGAGGTTCTGAAGTTTAATAATACATATCTGGAGTTCATATAAATGGGAATGTATCGAACCTTGAAAATTAGAAGTAGAGATATGCATTCTCAAGCTTTGAGACATTTAGGTCATATCAAACGCTGATTTAGATAGATGTGTCTGTGCTAATATATTCTCAAATATATCCTAAGAAGCAAGGAAATTGTAGAAAGACAAATGAATATGAAAATCGTTTCAATGCTTAAGAGAATCAGAAGTACTTTACAAGGACATTGTGGATCAAGATAAACTACTTGAAGTACTGATTCCAGGGCTACAAATTCCTTACGCTCATCGAACTAAAACACCATGCAAGGAGATATTCTCGAATTAATTTTCAAACCAAAATATCCTCTGGAATTTTTGAATCCTAATCTGCACTATTCTGTAAAGTTTAATACCAAATAAAATCTGAAATCCATCAAAAACAGAGAAAATAAAGCATGAAAAGCAGAACAATCTTAAACTTATCCTTGGTGCTTTTCTTTTCCGCTGGATGTTCGGGCGGCTCAATGAATTTTGCAACTGTAACCCCGCTTCCCCATACGAAAGTTTAGAGTATGAACTTAAAAAAATTATATATAAGTATTGGAAGATGCCCAAAGGCCCATTCTATAGCCCAGGTGAGGTGTGTATATAAGAGGAAAATTTCAATGAATCTCCCTTTTTCTCTGGAACATCAGGATGGAGTGCAACTCACCCATCAGCCATAATGGGATTCAGACAGACACAAACCTCACTCACAGTGAACAACACATTTGAAACAGTGAAACAGCGAGTTTGAACCCCTAGACTAACACCCATTAGGAAAAAGGGACTATACGTATATGATACCTTATACCCTGAGATTGAGTTTAATACAAAAAAAGCAGGTGTAAAAACCCTGATATTGGTACCAAGTCGATATGCTTGAGTTCTTACCTGATACCAATATAGACTCTTTGGGAGCAAGGATACCACCAGGAGGTCGCATATAGCAGCTCTCCGGATCATTTGTTTGGAACTGAACAGGAAACAGAGTCATTTCAAAGCATTATCTTACAAACAAACTGTAGAGACTCTTGTGTAATTATTATACTCATTTTGAAGGCCACATAGGATCCACTAACATTCTTTATTCTCACAGCACTTGATACTTGCTTTCTAGGCTCAGCTACACAAAAAATAATCCTAAGTCAATTGAGCCAAATTACAGTAGATTCACAGATGGTTCTTCATAGACCAGCAATCATACTAATATTGAATCAAATCCTAAAAAGGATATGTCACTGATAACTAAATTTGAACAAAGGATTTCCCCAGTAGTGGGCATATTAATTTTGAATCAGAACTTAACAAAGGATATTCCTCTTTTTCTATTTCCTCTGCAGGGAAATATAAAATTATATAATGTGGAGTTTTGCAGTTTCTTAATATAGTGTGCAAGATTTTGGGTACACTGCACCTATAAATTATCTTCCAACAAGAGTTTCGATCGAGCTTTGATGGTTGAAAATAAACCCATTTCTGTGATGGGTTGCTTTTCTTGGAAGTATTGAAAGCAGAATAATGGTGTTTGAAAATGTGTTGGAATTTTGAATTCAACAATGGTTGTTCATATCGTAAACCAACTTCTTTAATGAATTAAGTAGGTGATTGCATGTTTGCGAAAGGGTATTTGTGGGCACATAGAATTTGGGAGGTAAAGCACCATGCAATGGCCTGACTTGAATGAATGGTTGCATATATCAGATCCAACCAACGTCTACATTTTGGGGTATCAACAAACTCCTCTTATTACATCCAAACCATCAAGATGAACAAAGCCCTGAATTTTTTTATACATTTGAATTTTGTGTTTTTATGAATAAGAGGATATTAGTTAAAAGTTAAAACTATTTTAGTTTCATAATGAAATTGAACGTTGATAGTTTTTATTAATATTTTTACAGCTGTGTCAAAAGTCTAACAGTACGTTGTCTATATGTGGAATTTCCCAAGTTTCAAAAAATTGTGTCTTTAAATGCAAAAAACATTTTAGGGTTAGAGAACAATGGTCTTCCTATCTGCGGCAGTCCTGAGGCCAAGCTCAGCGCATGAGTCTTGACCTAATGCTGATACACTTCCATCTGAGGCCAGTACTAAGGCAACTCAGCTATTACTGTTACTACTATTATTATCACTGAAACATAACAGGCAGTCTAAGGATGCACGTCAAGTGTTTTATGGAATCTGCCCACCAAATTTGACAGCGACTCTAATACCAAGATGGCGGTAGATGGGTTTTCTCTAAATTCGTTGATGAATTTCACTATTGAAGAACATACAGAGGCAAAAGAATGGGTTTCAAATCCAGGGATTGGATCCATGCAACGAGACGAGTTGTGCCAAGATGACATATTTAGCCTTGTTGAATTATCAACTGTTGAAAACCAATGAGGGAAAGTGGTAGTCAATCTGGAATCTGATTTCTCATTCTGGACAGCCTAGGGAAAACAAATGTTGTGGAAGATGGAATTTCTTGAAACTGAAAAAACGCAGCTATGTTCAGAATTACATACCCTCTCTACCAGAATTTCAGAGGTGGAGGGGGATAATTTAACCCTTAAGAAGATGTTACATGAAAATAAAGAGCAATTAATTCTCCATCCTCCAAATGGTGCACTTCATGTAGAAATTCTTGACCTTAAAAGCAAGCAAGAAGAAATTTGATCCCAACAAGCCACCTTTAAACAAGAAACGGAGACACACATCAATTCTTGGGTACAGGTGGTTCGAGGGAAGGATAAAAATCCTACCCCTCTTGCAACAATTGAGGAGGTGATGCAAACAAAACTTGTGGAAGAATGCAACAGACAGGCAAGAGAATTGAATCTCAAGGTGAGAGGTCCCCCTTACTCCACCCCTCTCCAGATTTTATGGAAGTGGGAGCTGGGTTCCTTCGGGACACCCTTAACCTCCCCAATATAGCTTTGGACAGAGCCTCGATGGGCTACGACTCCACTCTCTTCCTCAGGTTTCAGATTACATCTGATCGACTCTGCGCCCTCAGGGCTAAGTAGAAGTTGTTTTCTCTTCCCAACAGGATTTCTTGGACGAGGACCTCACTCGAGCATAAGTTGTGGAACTTAAACAATCCAGAGAACAAGTTATGGCCGCACGACAGACAGGGAAATGGGCAGTTATCAGGAATCTTCGGGCAGTCATTTGAGACTCCTTCCCACCTGGGTGGGAACCCTGAACTGGAGGTTCTAAATGACGGGCCCGCTTGGGGAGGCAATAGGGTACAAGTATTTCTATCCGTTGTTGGAATGACGATGGATCTTTCTCGTCATTGTCGGGACTCTTGTATGATGCTCTCGAATCAACGGACATCCTCTTCGTGACCGAGACTCATGCAAGCCCTGTTTGACCCCTCTGTAGGTTTTAACCCCGTACAGAAATTACCTGCATACGAATTCTAAATCACAGAAAAATAAGCAATGCAAGAGCATAACACATAAAACACATATACACAAAGATTTCCCACTGGATCCCAAAACCGGGACTACCAGCTTGATTTTTCATTATGTTCCTTTCAATGTTACAATACATATTTATACATGCCGAAGCATCCAATACCATGGACCGAAAAACATCTCATCCAAAACCATGGACCGAAAAACCATCGCGTCCAAAAAACATGTGCGAAAATCATGCACAAAACCATAGGTGGATCCGCCCAACCTAACATAGGGTCCAAAACCAAAATTTTCTGCGGCGCTGCCCCGGACCCCATAAAGTGGGGTTACGAGTACCCCTCAAACCCCCTGTTAACTATGCAGAAAGAATATAACACAACCCAACAATCTCCCACTTGTTGTCTTCTTTCCAAAGGGGGCCACAGGAGAGCTTAGTCATTTTTCCAGCCCTGAAATGCCCATTGTTTCTCTACACCAAGAGAACTTCTTAGAGCTCACAAATTTTGTCAATGCATCGACAATATTCTTCAAAGTGTCCACCTTTACCAGCAACACATTTTTGTCTTCTATCATATCCCTCACAAAGTGATACTGAACATCAATGTGTTTTGTCTTTGAATGATAAGCAGGGTTCTTTGCCAAGAAAATTGCACTTTGGATGTCACAGTCTATCCTTATAGCTCCCTGTACTAACCCCATACTTGAACACAATCTCTGCAACCAACTGCTTCCTTGCTTGCATGAGTGGCTGCCATGTATTCTGCCTCTGTAGTTGATAGTGCCACTACAGATTGTTTCTTACTCATCCAATTGACAGCACCTCCAAATAGGTTAAACACATACACACTTGTAGATCTTCTCTGATCCAAATCTCCAGCCCAGTCTGCATCAACAAAGCCACGGATATCCAACACTCTATCCAATCCTGGTCTTCCTTGGTAGCACAAACCATAATCATTAGTGCCACGTAAATACCTGAAAACCCGCTTCACTGCTGTCCAGTGCTCCTTCCCTGGTTTTGGCATAAACCTGCTTAATACTCCCACTGCATGTGCAATGTCTGGTCTAGTACAGACCATGGCATACATCAAGCTACCAACTGCACTTGCATATGGAATACGGGACATGTCCTCGTCCTCTTCTTGTGTCTTGGGACACTGTTCAGCAGATAACCTCACACCTACAGGAATAGGAACCTTCACCGGTTTACTATCCTGCAATATTGTCTCGACATACTTCCTCTGGTTTAACCAGAGCTTCCTCTTTGCCCGATCTCTTTTAATTTCCATGCCCAAAATATAGTTTGCAGCACCAAGATCTTTCATGTCGAATTTTGGAGGACAATTG
>APFE030691355.1:77330-100992 GCA_000404065.3 Pinus taeda | reverse complement strand
CTACCAGCTTGATTTTTCATTATGTTCCTTTCAATGTTACAATACATATTTATACATGCTAAAGCATCCAATACCATGGACTGAAAACCATCGTGTCAAAAACCATGAACCGAAAACCATCACGTCCAAAAAACATGTGCGAAAATCATGCACAAAACCATAGGTGGGTCCGCCGAACCTAACATAGGGTCCAAAACCAAAATTTTCGGGGTTACGGGTACCCCTCAAACCCCCTGTTAACTATGTGGAAAGAATATAACACAACCCAACAAATGGGTAGGAGCTAAATCTCTTTTATTTGCAACTGAAAATGTTGTAGTTACATTTTTTTTGAGGATATATTTACTTGTTTTGGTGTTCCAAGAGAAAATGCAACAGATCAAGGTAGCCAATTCATGTCCAAGTTGGTGCAAAATATCATGGAGCAATATAAAATCAAGCATAAAAATTTGACTCCATATCATCCAAAAGCCAATGGAAAAGTGAAATCCACCAACAAGGTACTTGAAGTAATTCTAACCAAGACTGTGCATTTGCATAGAAAATATTGGGCAGAAAATTTCCAGAAGCACTATGGGCATATCGAACCACATGGAGAAATACAACTAGACATACTCCTTATGAGATTTTCTATGGGAAGAATTTTTTTTCTTACAATTGAGTTACAATTAGAGACCTTTAGACTCAGCTGCTAAATTGGGCCTTTTTCTATCAGAAGCTCAGAAACAAAGACTAGAAAAATTGAATGAGCTAGATGAGATTCGACAAGATGCTATTCAAAGAACTAATGTATTTCAGTAGAAAATATCAAGATGGCATGATAGATTTATCAAAAATAAAAGGTTCAAGCTAGGTGACTAGGTTCTTCTTTTTTATTCTAAATTCAAAAATTTTCAAAGAAAGTTTCAAAAGCATTGGCTTGATCATTATGAAATAGATATTGTTTATGAAAATGTAGTCAAGATAAAAACTACTGATGATGAAAAAGTTACCTTCCTTGTTAATGGTCATGGATTAATATTTTATCATAAGCCACTAACAAAGGAAGATTTTGTCAAATATTTCGAAGAAAATTCTAAATTCAAGTTGGTTAAGAAAGGAGACCATTCTCCTCATTCTCCAACTCAATTGTATTTCTTTTTCTCATTTAAATAATATATATATATATATATATATATATATATATAAATTATATAAATATATTATATATTATATATATATTATATTATATATTATCTATTATATATATTATATATATTATATATAATATATATAATATATTATATATATATAATATAATATAACATATATATATAAGCATGAAAACCAACAATGTTGGCATGCTTATACAGAAAATCTTAACTGAAAACCAAGAGTTCTTGGTGGTTTAGATTTTCATAATTCCCTTCTCTTTCCCCTTTTTTTTTATCCCTCTTTTTCTAATAAGTTTACATGTGGTAAAAACCACATTTGAAGACTAGCCTTCTTTAATGATCATCAAAGAAGCAGAAACAATAAAGAATCTTCCTCTAATCGAACAACAAAGCTCAAGGAATAAGTAGCAACATAATTAATGTCATTTTGTAGCTAACCTTCAAATTTTCAAATGAGTTTAATTTTTACAGACAGAACAACATCAACGCTTCACATTTAGAGAATCCACAACAAAGGAATATCATAATGAGGTATGTAGGATGTTAAATTGTTTTCATATAAGAGCATTAGATTTTAATTCATTGGATGATTTCATTAAAAATATTGGCTTATTAAGACCATGAACTTCCTAAAAATAATGTCTCAGTATCAGAATCATTACAAAATCCTTCCATCATCATTACTAAACCTATCACATCAAATCTATTTGAAATTGCATACATCTTATCAATCATATGAAAGTGGATCTAAAAAATCAAGGGGAATCATGAGAAAAGGTTTAGCCCTATCATAAATCAAAACCCCATGAGAACCCCACTCCATTGTCATTCTACTCCATTTCACTTCATTCCATAACTCTGACCATTCAGTTTTCTCACCTCCTTCTTGTCAATCCTCCATCACCTCTGTAAAAATGAAACAGTTTAGGACTGAGACTTCTCTCCACCATTGGTATCATCATTCAATCAGAGCCTAATGGATTCAAGTTCCTTCAAGCATACCCACGAGTCAAAGAATATTTATAACAAGTAGTGTGGCTTAGTTTCTTTGAAAATTTTGATGGGCATGATACAAAGGTGACTAAATCGTTTTCTCGAGGTTTTGATGGGGTCGAGGCAAAAATTGGTGACATTAAGCTTATATTGACATAGTCCATCATGAAAGAAGCTACAAAATTTCCTAGAAATTGAGAGAGTTGGTTTAAGAACAGAAAAATCAAAGAGAGATATTGGGTAAACTTCCTTAGAGATCCAAGTATGGACATTCCTATCTTTAAAAATGGAATTCCGACCACAACACTAAAAGGAAAATGGAGGAATTTACTGTTGGTTATTAAGAAATTTTTAACTTGTGAATGAAGGTTCAGAACCATGTTATTCTATAATGCTCAACTTTTAATGCATTTTATTGATGGAAATGAAATATTTTTCTTTATTTCTTTCTCTATAGTCTTATAAAGATGACCTCTAATGTGCAAAGAAAATTGAAATTTATTGATAACACCTTTTATCATCATGGACTTATTAAAATCCTCATAGAAGAACACTTAGAAGCTAAGGGAGATAATTGGAATTATTTTATACTCTCCAACCACTTTGTAGAAGCTTATGAGGAAGAAATAAGTAAAAAGATTAAAATAGGTCAACACGGGTTAGTTCCAAACCCTAATCCTAAAGAAGAAAATGGAAGGGAGAATTTGGCGTAGAATGAAATAGAGGAACTAAAATACCTACTTGAAGGTGACACTCCTCTCTCTTAGTATTTGGAAAAATATAAACAAAAATGAAAAACAAAATTTTGAGAAGAGAGAAAGCAAGCCCAAATACTAAACTACTTGACGAAAGTGAAGAACCAGAGAAAAAGAAATAGAAAAAACATTGAAGAATCAGGATTGAAACTTTAGAAGAAGACAAAGAATTTCCAAACTCTCAAATGTACAATCTACATCATTGGTCGATCTCGAAGAAGAAGGATATAGGACATCACCACAAACATTAAGCCTAACAAGGAAACCACTCAACATTGCTCCAGTACAATAAGAAATCTATTAATATGTGGAGTATTTGAAACAAAGAGCACAACAAAAGGTAAAATTCGGCTCTCAGAATCAAGCGAATGCACTTAATGAAAATCATTTGTCAGATCATACTCCTAAAAAAGAACATAGAATTGAGGATGCTGTGAAGCAAGATATATATGAGTTAGAAGTCCTTAATAAACACCTTACACAGGAACAAAAAGTAACAAAGATACAAAATGAAATATTAAGGAATAAAAATGATAATATGCTTTTGCATCTATGCCACTAGTACAAGAAAAACAAGAAGCTCAAAGCAAACAATAGATTCCTTAAAACCAGAATCAAAGGATTGCAGAGTAAAATTATGATGAAGAAACCAAGGGAAATTTTCAGCATAAAAAGGAGAAAGGAAAGCACTAGTCTAGACATGCTTGCATAATCTTCTAATATTATATACTAAAGAAGAAGAAGGAACCAGTTTTAAATTTTTATGTATGAGGACATGCAAGACCTTTGGTGTGGGGGAATGTTGAAGTTTGAAATTGTTCTCTTTTTCACTACCCTTTTCCCCTCTCCTTTACCTTTTTGTGACCATCTTGAATGCAGTTTCAGCCCAATCATGGTCATCATAGACTTACTCAAGAATACAAAAGGTATTAATCATCCATGTCTTAGAATTTATTTTTTCTTTGTGAAATATAATTAAAACATCTCTACAACTACAAAATCTTTCTCATTTCGCAACTAATATCAAACTCTGCAACCATCTCGATGGTTAGACAGGTTTCAATGCACCAATGAGGAAATAAAATGTACATGTAGATGATAATTGTTCTGCACATGGATGTACACCTACCGTCATGATCTGGCATGACACAAAGTTTGAAATATGTAAAAGTAAAATCAAAAGTCAAACTATGGCTATGACATTTCAGTAGTCAAGTTAAGTTTGACAAGAGATCATGGCGAGATCAAGAGAGCGTAGAGATGATTTGCTCGATCGAGAAGACACATTCGAGAAGAATCCCTCATGATGTTCTCTTCTAGTAGAAAATCATGATGAGATAGGCTTTTAATTTAAGTTTGCTTCTTAGATGGAAGACTAGTTTAATTGCTTATCGGCATAGGATTCTTAGATCTGTTTGATAAATAATTGTATAAAAGATGTGAGGTAATACCAAAAAAAAATTTAGTTGTCGTTACTTCAGTATTTGAAAGTTCAGTTTAAGAAACTTGTGCAAATTAATATAATACTATGTTCCTCTTTTCCGATGTGTGGTTGAGAAATCATTTGATCAGTGATGAACTTACACTCATGGGAGGCCCCCCTTGAGAGTTGTAAGGATAGTTAGTTTCTATTTACATTGCAATTTCTCAAAGATAGTTTGAATATAATAAGAAATTTCATATAGTTTTGTTTCTCTCTGTCAATACGAACAATTACATTTCAGTTATTTTCTAATCACCTGTTGTTTTATTTCCAGATCGCTCATAAAGTGAAAATACAAAAATATTTGTTTCTAGAATGTATTTTATTCAAGAAAATTAGTTTTATGACTCAGTTAATTTTTTTGGATGATAAGTAGATGATTTTTCAGAGGTATTAGTGCACATTAGTAGTCACTTGAAGTTACAATTCATTTGAATTACTTTCGTTCTGCAAACAATTAACATTAATGTTTCTTTCTCTAATTTAGAGTTAAAATTTCCTTTTCTGAGTTAAGTTTCCTTTTCAGAAAATATTGTTAATATTTCCTTTTGTAAAGTAATATTAAACTTTCAATTCTACAAATTAGTATTAGGATACATTTTCCGCAATTAGTATTAATATTTCCTTTATGCAATTAGAAATAGACTTTCAATTCTATAATTAGAATAAATTGATATTTCAAGTTATAGATTAGTTTTCAATACAATTTGGCATTTGGTTTTGATATAGCTTTAATGGAAAGAAGATGTGCATGACAGCTCTTTAATCATGTCTAATATTTATCCCTACTTAGATTAACTTCATCCAAATATTGAATTCCTAGAATATATGGTGCACATACACTTCATAAGTACACAAACCTTGGTTGACAATTAATGAAGTAATTTAAGGTCAATTAAATTACCCAACAAGGTAAAAGATATATTTGGTTCATTCCGATCTATGGTTGAGTGGTACGTGGAAGTCCCTAAATAATGTCAAACATTGGAAGGTGTTTGAAGACAAGGAGAAGATTAAATTCTTCATGGAAGTTATCGAAGAATTCTCAAATTCAGTGATTGATGAGGATGAAGAGAGTGTGCTAGATGAATATCAGGTCACTTGGGAAGAAACCATTGCAGGACACAAGGATTTACAACTGAAGGGTAACACTATTACCAGTGGTTTGGTTCCCTTGGAAATATTGTTCAACTCAAATGATGTGACTACCAATCCAACTGAGTAAGAAATTTAAGAGCAGGTGGAAGACTGCAACATTGGTTCAGAAAATGATTCTCGGATAATCAAGTTGGCAAAGGGTTTTCCTCGTAAATACAAGCAAATGTATATGGACCTTTTTAAAAATTATATGGATGCATTTTCTTGGTCTTATGATGATTTAAAAACATTTGACACTACTATTATTCAACATAAGATCCCTTTTGTGGGGGGGTGAAACCATATAAGCAGAAGCATAGGAAGATTAACCCTCCATTACTCCCATCTATTGAAAAGGAGGTAAGGAAATTTCTCGAGGCCAAAATCATTGTACCTTTGAGATATTTGGACTTGTAGCAAATCTAGTCCATGTTAGGAAAAAAATGGAGAAATAAGGTTATGTGTGAACTTCATGAATCCCAATGAAGCCTCATTAAAGGAAAATTACCCTTTGCCTAAAATGGATTACATTTTGCAGAAGATGGTAGAATCTACTTGGATTTCTATGATGGATGGTTTTTCTGGATACAATCATGTAGCTTTGGATCCTAAAGATTAAAAGAAAACTACTTTCACCATGCCTTAGTGAACATTTATGTATTTTGGAATGCCTTTTGGCATGATAAATGTAGGAGCCACTTTCTAGAGAGCCATGGATATAACATTTGTGGGAGATAAGGAGAAGTTTTTAGGATTTTACCTAGATGACATCATTGTTTTTCCAAAATCAAATGAGGAAAAAATCAAACATCTACAACTCACTTTTGGGAAATGCGTAAAATATGGCTTGTCCTTAAATCCTAAAAAATATTTGTTCGCTCTAAGTGAATGAAGCTTGTTAGAGCACATAGTGGAAAAAGAGGGGGTGAATATTGACCCCAAGAGGGTGGAAGCCATCAATAACATCCCATTACCAAGGAATAAGAAAGAGATCTAGGTTTTCTTAGGCATACTTATTTTTTTAAGGAGATTCATACCAAATTATGTTGACATAGTTAAAGAAATTAAATAGATGTTGAAGAAAGATAAGGAAGTAAAATGGACTCTAGGGTCTCATGAATCTTTCTCCAGAATTAAAAGGGATTTTGCATAAGATCCTATGTTAGTCAACCTAGATTATCTAAAACCATTTTTTTTTTCTTTTTCTTCTCCTCATGCAGTGGTTCTTGTCTTATTGCAAAAAAATAATGAAGGGCATGAGCAACCAATGGAATTATTCAGTCAGGTGCTACGATAAGAGCTAAAGTATAAAATTTTGGAGAAGTAGGCTTATGCCTTGGTCAAAGCCTTAAAGTCTTTTAGAATCTATGTCCTGCAATTAAACATAACTGCTTATGTTCCTTTAGTTGCCATGAAAGATATTCTAGTATAGGGGGATAGTGAGGGAAAAAGAGGCAAGTGGATTGATAATATTCAAGAGTATGACATGGATATCAAGCCTATCAAGCACATCAAGGGGTAGGGTCAAGCTAGAATTCTATATGAAGCAAATTTCCAAGCATTGTGCATAAACTTACTGGCTAGAGTATATGGAGAAAGTGGAAATTTGGAGTAGCAAAAAGAGATCGAAACATGATCCCAGAAAATTCAAATGAAGTATATTATGTCTCACTAGTATAAAAATATTGTTAATTATCTGCTTTTTTTGAGGTGCCCCATAAATTTCGATAAGTTTAAATATAGGTCTCTGAGGTTGCAAGCCCAAAAATTTGTTATCTCAAATGTCCAATTGTACTTGAAGGATCTTGTGGGGGTTTTGATTTTATGTTTGGTTGAGGAATAAATCTACAAAGTGATGGATACATTTCATAATTGTTTCTATGGAGGATACTACAGTTGGAGGGATATAAC
This sequence comes from Pinus taeda, assembly GCA_000404065.3. NCBI lineage: Eukaryota > Viridiplantae > Streptophyta > Pinopsida > Pinales > Pinaceae > Pinus > Pinus taeda. The sequence goes on along the minus strand of APFE030691355.1, from coordinate 93,559 downwards.
ACAAATATCCTTTAAGTAGGTTTTTACTGGCCCAAACTATTAGGTGAGGTGCATACTTATGTCTGGGATTATGAGAAGTGCCAAATGTTTACCGAAAAATAGAAATTAGCACATTTCCTCTAATCCCTACTTTTTTTTAAGAACCTTTCAGATAGTGGGGATTAGAATTCATTGGGGAAATACACCCACCTTCCAACGCTCAACAAAAATGGATACTCACAACTACTGATTACTCCAATAAGTGGGTAGAAGCAACCTCAAGCAGGAATGAAACTGATGTGGTAGTTAGTAAGTTCATGGAGGAAAACATCCTCGCTAGATTTGGCTTCTTGAAGACGGTTGTCACTGACAATGATTGAGTGTTTAAGTAAGCCAAATTTATAGATTTCTACCAAAAATAAAACATTGTGGTAGGCCACTCCACCACCTATTACCCACAAGGAAATGGATTAGTTGAATCCTCAAATAAAACCCTGGTAAGGGTTCTAAAGAAAAAAATATCAGAAAATCAGAGGAAGTGGGATTCACAACTAAAATTTTACTTATGGGCCAACAGGGTTACCACCAAGAGAGCCACTGGAAAATCCCCATTTGATTGGTTTATGGAAAGGCAAAATTTTTTCCTATACAACTAGCTATGTCATTTGCTAGAATCTTGCAAGAAATTGATGAAGAGCCAAATGCTTTGACTAGAAGGATAAATACATTGGTGGAACTTCAAGAGAGTAGAGAACATGTGAATAAGAATTTAATCAATTATCAAGAAAAAATAAATTCCTTGTTTGAAAGAAAGGCAAAAGAAAGATATCTGTAGCTTGGAGACTTAGTATTGAGATGGGATATCAGGAGGGAAGATAAAGGAAAGCATGGAAAATTTTATCCCCTTTTGTTTATACCTTTCAGGATTGTTGAGGAAAAAGGGAACAACATGTTCCTACTGGAAAATATAGAAGGAGAAGTGCTTGAGCTACCTGTGAACGGGTAGTTTATCAAGCTTTACTTTCAACACTGAAAGGGTCCACTCCTATTCATTGTAGATACCAGTGAGCCATTTGTAGATAGCCATCACTGATTTATGTTTTCTATTTCTATTTTTGTTTTATTAAATTCTGAATGAAGTGACTCCATGCCCAAGTAGTAAGGCACTAATCTGCAGGTTCTTAGTGCATTGTATCCAATAAACTATCCCCAGTTGGAGCCAATGATGTTTCCCTTCATCAATAGTTACAAGAATTTGAAAGACATAGCCAAGGTTCATATAAAAAAATGCCTTTTAAATTAGCCAAGGAATCATTGATAAGGCCCCTATGTCAAACATAGTTAAATCACCCATGGGGGGCCACTATCAGAGCCTAGAGCTATAGCAGAAGGTCTGAAAGAACAAACACTACTTAAGAGACCCCTATCGACAAAGCACAACAAGGTGGAGGGGAAGTTTTTCATGGGCATTCATCATTGGTTGAAGGTTGAGTGGTTTCTGGGTGGATCGTCATCCATCCCCACTTGAAAACCCCCTGGAAGCACTTCGGGGGCGTAAGCTGTATGAGCGATAAGCAAGCACCCCCCCTAGAGTTGAAAAGTTAGACCTGGATCCGACAATCCAGATTCAATTTGGGGGGAGAGTGCGGGATCCATCCTCTTGCTATCTGACAAAGCAGAGGATGGTCAGAGTGGGTACCATGCACCACGTGGGCCAATTTGTAGGCGCCTTTTCAAGGGAGCATGAATTTAAAATGTAAAACAATAACTCCACTAGCCCTCACTCCTATACATGTATACCCGTCATCATACAATCCCATCAAGCCACATGTCCCTCCCATGATTTCATCCCACGTCATGTGACTATTCCCCCCCACCTATAAAAGAAAAGCCCTTCCTGCCTCATATTTTCAAAATTTCTCACTAGTTCTCAATGCAAGCTCTCCCTCTAGTCGCCTGTCCATAATGTTGTCCAAGCTCTCAGGTGGCTAAGAACCTCCTCGTGACATCAATTTTTACCTGCTCCATGAAAACCAGGTAACCAGTCACTCCTATCCACAAGTGAACTATTCAGATACTCATAAAATATAAAGAAGGCAGCTCCCGAGACCCTCAATGTTGTTGGCATTATGATGCATGTGTTGTCCTTGATGACAAATCACTTGTAACATAAAAAGTATATGGTAACTAGATCAATCCATAGGTTAGTTTATAGGTGACAGAGAACAAAATAACAAAATGATGGGACAAAGGTTTACAGATTAGAATTAGAAGTTTGATAAAGGTGAATATTTGAATATCTATACACGGGTTTGTCAAGGCCAAGTCAGATATGCCTGTAGGAACAAAGAAGAAAAGTAGCATACATGTTTGCGCACTAATTTAAGAATACCAAGGGTCTATACCATGCTATTAGCCCACAATATTGAGTGTTGTAATGGTTACTTGATCCTATCCAAGATTACCACCGACACTAGTGTAGTTTTGCCTCATGGTATTGGCTAAGGCTCTAACTATATAAGGAGGTGAAGATAAAAGTGCTTAGTGTGCATGTGAAAGGGTTTTTGATGAATACTTCAATCTGAAGTATATTTTCATTGTAAGGGCCATAATTGACACATAGATATGAAATAATTAAGCACCGATGAATACAATGATCAATCAGGATCATGAGACCTGAAATTACTTTCCATTGTATGATCTGCTCATGAATTGACTAGATATAAGTATTTAAACATGTTTTTACCTTTGAATATTATTATCTGGGTCTTTCTGAAGTTCTGAATTTTAGGTCAAAATTTGCAGATCTATATGCAGGTTGGTCTAGGTTAAGTTGCATACATAAAGGAAGGGTTTTTGTTCATAAATGACTGATAAACCTGATCAATGTTCATGTATCTCTGTTGTCTGTTAATTATGTCCTCATGTTGATTTGGGTTGAGTGATAATGTCGGAAATATAATTGATTGAATGATGAAGTTGAATTTGGTTACATGTTGATTGGTTGAAAAGATTATTGATGATGCTAATTGTACAAGGGTTTTGTAAGCTAACAAAATATTTTAGAACAACTCTGGTCAACTCTGTGTCTGATTCAAAATTACAAGTATTTAGTATATTGAGATCTGTACATAGGTTGCTTTATAGATAAACGCATATACACACGGGTTGCCTTAAGTGAAGTAGCATATACATGTTTGCATATGAATGATCAAGGTTGCAGTTGATTATGTGTGTTGATGCAATATTTTGAGTTCAGTTCTGTGTTCTGGTTACAACAATCTCACTATTCTGTTTGAATTAAGTTTGTTTTTTCTTCAGTTGATCTACAAGTTGTGATGTATTAAAGCAGGTGGATCTAGTGTGAAAATTTATGAAACGTGATCCACAGATGTTGCCGAGGGTTGGAACGTTCCTTCTAGTAGTAGATGGTAATTAGATGAGGGGGTTGGAGCTCCCTTCGAGTAGGAGATGGAGAATGAGTGTAGGTTGTAGCCTTCAGTAGGTGGGTACCTGCGTACTGACATGAGTCTGCACTAGTACAAGAATGTAAGAAGTTTTTTATATTAATAAGTTTTGAATACTGAGATGACAAGAACAATGGTTTTATCCCACATTGGGTTTCTACGTTAAATCTTGGTGTTCATGTGTGAAACTTTATTCTGTTCTTACTGCACCTTCTTACAACTTATCGAATGTTTTATAAATCTCTTACATTTTGGTTTAAGTTTAACAGATAAATAATTAGTTGGTTTACAGGTTTACTACGCATACGCTAGTTTCTTTCATAGCAATTGTGTACATACGCGAGTTGGGTTCAGTAAAGTCGTGTACATATTTTGGAAAATAAAATTATTGTTGTGAGTTTTTAAAACACTAATTCACACCCCCCCCCCCCACTCCCCCCCCCCCCAACCCAATATTTTTCCCAAAAATTGGTATCAGAGCAGGTCCTTCAAAAGAAGCTTGATCGCTTGAAGGAACATCTCCCAAGATGAGCATTCAAGATGAAACGAAATCTATTAGACCACCAATCTTCAATGGAAATAATTTAATATATTAGAAGACAGGAACCAGATCCTATCTTCAGTCCCTTTGAGCAGATGTTTGGGAAATTGTGGAAGGACGTTACCAATATCCAGCTGCAGTTCCAATAGATGCAGTAGAAAAGAAGACATATGAAACCAATGCCAAAGTTGTCAATGCATTATTGGGAAGTCTGATAGAATCAAAATTTAGTCAAATTTATGCAGTTAAACACAACAAAATAAATATGGGACAAAATCATTCAAAGGTCAAGATAAAATGTGCTAAACTCCAAACTCTCAGAATTCAAAATGAAACTCTCAGAATGCATAATGATGGAAGTATTGCTAGTTTTGTTCTATGTATAGATGAGATTGTAAATCACATGAAAAATCTGTGTGAAGAAATAAAGGACACCACTTTAGTAGAGAAAATCTTAAAGATCTTTAACTCCTAAATTCGAGTCAAAAATGTTTGCCATTGAAGAGAAGTAGGATCTGCAGACTCTTACTATTGTTCAACTTCACAAGATCCTGACTGCTTTTGAAATTAGGAAAGGAGGTCCCTCAAAAGTAAGAGAATCCACATTTAAAGCACCTGCAAAAGGAAAAGAAAAAGAAGAACACATGGAATCATGATATATATCAAAAGAAGATGAGGTGAGATTTGTAAAGAAACTTCCAATGGGAACCAGAAGGTTCAGAGGTAAGATTCCCTTCAAATGTTTTGCTTGTGGTAGATGTTGGATGTAGGAATTGTGCTTAAGCAAACTCCTCAACACTTAATTGTCAACCTGAGGGTTTCATAAACTTAGAGACGAAGCACGGGCAATGCCAGAAGTGGTATGAACTTTCCTATTCCTAATCCTACTTCTTAAAGGAAATGTTTGCAAAATTAGACAAAAAACAATCTTAAAGGTAATTGACACCAAAGCAACTCTAGTGCTGGAATGTAAAAGAACAATTTGCAAGTATATCAAGTAAAGGCATTTTCACACAACTGGAAGCAATCTTAAATGCTGGAACGAAATGCTATGTTTATCTTCAGATAGATGGCTAACAGTCTAACAAGTGGGCCCTTGTAGAGATCTGTTTTCCTCTTGATCTTCCTTCTACACAAACAACATGTTCTTGTACTATTGTAATTTTCTTGCACTAGTGCAGGTATAGTGCCTCTGTGTAAAAGTATATCTTACCTTCCTTACTGAAGATTTATGTATTTTTGGAGGTGCTCTAAGCCTCAGGGCTTAGAGCATTCTGTTTCTATGGCAGGAGACCATCTCTTGCACCGAGGCAAAGTTTCCTTCACCAAAGTGTCCAATATACTTTCAAAAAGATTGAAAGATGTGCTGAAAAGAATTGCAATTGAAAATGAAATTCTGAGATAAATTATCTATGGAAAAGAAATGATTTAATTAATTAAATCTTGTAATGGAAGTAAAATTCATGAAATGAAAGCAACTCGAAGTAATCAAAGAAGTAGTCTAAGTGATTTGCATGTATTAGCTAGCTTCGGCAATCCACTTAAAATGTTTATGTTCCTTGTTTATAAGTCATAAAATGCAAGTATAAAGTGTCTATGATAAATTTATGTAGTCGTTCTCAAATCGTTGAGAAATTCACTCTTAATGTTAAGGATGATTATTGAAATTAATAATATATTTTCTTGTAGAAATAACTTAAAATGGTAAGAAGAGAAATGCAATATTTGGTGTGAAAGGAATAACTGAACCGGAGTGCAAGAAACCACATGCACTGGTACAGGAAGAGGCTTTCCGCACGATCCAAGCGGAAGAAAATTGAGACCGTAATTGTGAGTAAAGAAATGCAAGAAAGGAATTACAAGAAAGAAATAAACTCAATCAACTTCCAAGCCACGGATCCACTCACACTTTACTACGAAATAGATTTAAAGCAAAACTTCAAAAGTAAATATAAAAATTGTTCACACCACACAACTACAAAGGGAATATTCACACAGTCTTTCCAAATGATGAAAGCACAAGGGTAAACGAGCTGGGTTGGCTGCGCCCTAGCCAACCAGCTTGTTTCTCGTTTAAGAAACGAGTCGATTCAGCCTGCAAGAACGCATGAAAGATAGATTAAATACAACGTATGAACAACATGGCAAGTTCCTTGTATTACTTGATCAGAAAGTGTACATAGTAGTGTGAGTCTAGCCTAGAGCTGAGGGCGATAGCAAATTACATAGAAAATGAAATTGCAACTTAAGGATCGCTAGCTAGTTCTACCTACAATCTACATTTTATACATTCTTTCGGCCTTAGCCGTATTCCATTAATTACAATAATTTTCCTATTCAGGCCTTTCAGCCGAACAGACTAACAACCAAACATTACAAAATAAGCTATTAGTTATAATAGAATGTGTACTTCGCTGGTCGTAGAGCATCCTTGGCAAATATCGCTGCCTATGCGCCACTGATATCCATCCTCAGTTAATCAGCAACCGAACTTAGAGTCATGGATCAAAACGTCCACATGGGAATATTTAGCTCACAGAAATATTAGAACAATCATTGTTGGCGATGCATGAATCTACCTTTACTGATCATGCTAAATCATAATTAACACTTAGTTTCTCAATTACTTCTAGGAAATTAACATAAGTTACAACAGGTACTTAATAGGCATGAAATCTATGTAAAAATGATTAATAAATCACTTTAATAAATCTTAATGTAAGATACGAAGCATATGTAGGAATAGGTAGTTATCTTGGACTAGTGCAAGATAAAACAGAGGTTAATGTTTATAGAAATGGAGTAATAATAGAGAAATTTGGGACACCAACATCCTCTCGTCCCTAAGTTTTTGTGTGTCCTCACACAACATTTTACCTTCTACAAAAAATCCTCAAAAAATGAGTGGCCAACTCTCAATCCTGAACTTCAATGCTTATTCCTAATTTCACTATCTTCGGCTTTTTACCTCGAGCTCTTCTCAGCTAATTAGTCACCTTCTTGAGGCATTTGTAGAATTTGGAAGCCCGATATTTCCATACTTTTACTTGCTACTTCTGCCTTTTTACCTCTGCAAGTAGATCTACCTCAATTTGCTTCAACCAATTTTTCTCCTTCATCAACTGGTTCAAAGCATTCAGGTCATGAACTTGCTGCTCCAAATCTACTATTCAGTTTTTGAGGTAGAGAGTGGGGGTTTCGTGCTCAGGTCTTTAGGTGTAAGTGACTTCTGCGCAACAAACTTGAAATAGGTCCTATCATTGTCAAGGTCAAGGCCATCAATGTTTGCATTATGAGGCCACCGAAGGTCTCTGCACTTGAGGTTTCCTTGACACCAAGGGTTTCGATGCCCTCCACAACCTTCGTCCAACGGTTTCAGTAACTTATGCATTCAATTCCTCAAGGTTTTCAATTCCATGTTCTTTCAGTTCCTTAGGGTTTTCAATGCCCTATTCTTCTAGTTCCTCAGGGGATTCAGTACGCTATCCATTTGACCCAGCAGGGGTTTCAGTACCCTATCTTTCTAAAATAGTAGGGGCTTCAGTACCCCATTCTTCTAAAAAGGCAGGGGCTTCAGTACCCTGTTCCTCAAAATCATTGAGGGTTTCAATGTCTGGTTCACTGAAATTATCGAGGGTATCTATATGCTTTTCTTCTTCATCCTCATGACCCTTTGCTTGGACTTCACTTGTACTCAGTGTCATCTTCCTCTTCCTTAATCTGTTGAAAAAATTTGACAACAATACGTCATCTTCTGCGTTCTCTTCATCATACTCTTCATCTTCCATGGTGTTTGTTGTTGCATCTGCAAGCACTGAAAGGTTATGAACTTTAGGGAAAACTTGGGGTGATTCATCAATCATAATTGGAGAGCTCGACTGGTTCATCCCTTGAGAGATTGTCTTCCTCCTCACCAAGGTTCTGGTCTTTCTCTTCTTAGTTGAGGGTGGAGTGTTTTTGACAGTCTTCCTCCCTACTTGCACCGATGTGCTTTCACCTTTTTGCTCGGCAGGAGACAATGTCTTTGCTTTCCTTTTCTTACTTGTACTCGTGCTAGTAGACTTCCTTGCACTCCTTGCTTGAAACTCTTTCAGGAATGCTCCCCAGGTCACTCCTTTTTCTTTCAGCTTCTTCTTGACCAAGATCATGATAAGCCCGTGATGGTATAACTTGCTTGCAACATGGCTTGTATTCCCACTCTGCACGCCCTTCACCATTTTCTGAAGACTTTTGAGCAACTAGTAAGGGAAATTAATCAATTTTCCTGACTTGAAGTGCAACAATAACCAAAGGTGATATACGAATGCTAACGTGTAACATCCCTCACCAGTCACGAATTTCTGCAGTATGAACAGGAGGTCTCACCACTTCCTGATCATGGCACTTTGTGGAAGTCCCTTCCTCCAATCAACCTTAAGCTTCTTGTCAACCACGAACCGGTTCCATCATTTCCTCTCGAGCCACTCCTTTTTAAACCAATGATTCCCTCTAAGTGGCAAGCCTGTAGCTTGTGCAATAGACTCCTCTGTGACTTCGAACTTCAATGAGCTGACCCTGATTCGACCTCCTTTGAATGTATTCATGAACTCCAGTACCATAGCCATGTCGAACCTGTCAAACTTCTGTAAATGGTAGGAACCCAGATTCTTGCAATAATGTAAGGTTGTTTCGGTATTCTATGGTTTTCTCAATCTCCTGCAAAGACAATGGCTCACTCCTTAAGGGTGCCATGTCGAACTGCACTTCACCCTTTTTGGTCACAACCTTGAAAGAATTCCAGCGATTGACACCAACTCTTGCCGAGAGCTTTATGCTAGAGGTTCGTCACCCTCTGTCTTTTCAGTCCCACTCACCCAGTCATGATGAAAATAGCTCTTCGTAGTAGATGCAGATTCGTATCAACCCACTGCAGGTGAGTCATAGTGATTGGGTGTAATGGAGGTTTATGTGGCGGGGGCATAATGGTTACAATGATCGGGTTACAGGGTAAGGTAATAATGAACAAGAAATGCAAAATTATTTCAAGGAAGGTGAATACATGCTATCGGACAATAGTACTATCCCATAGTCCACCTTTTAATTTAATCAAGACATACTTCAACACTTATTAAAAAATTTAGATTTTAGAACCCTATACACCTTGCACTTAAAAAAAAATTCCTAAGTTAGTAAATGGTGAAACAGAGTGTTAATTGAAACATGAAATGCTATGATATATCAGTACTCATGTGTAGGAAAATAAAGATCCATAAACATCCTTTATAAGACACTCCTGGACTGTGTGAATTTTATTTTACACTTTCTTTCACAGTCAGTTGCATTCCTGCACTAAACCTGCTTGCACCATGTCATACTTGCACTGCATGTCTTGCACCAGGGACTTTTACCAAAACAAAAAATTTCTGATAGAACACAATTTTGTAGCTGGAATAATTTTTTTTTGCCTCAATATACAAGAAAATTTTTATTCACCATCCTTTGGTGTTTCACGAGCATGCCTTATTGATTGACTGCATCAAATTCTACAACCAATTTATGAGGGAATAAAGAAGTGGGAAGGGGGTAAAATATTTTTTGAATGGGAATGAACATTACAGTGGGGATTCTAGAAACAATATCACCAAGGGGGATAAAAAAAATGGGATGTGGAAAAAAATTCAAGGGAAAAGAGGGATTTTACGAAATTGGGCAAGGGTAGTTTTCTTAGAAGAAAGAGGAAGGTAATTCATTGGGGATTTTAGACAAGAAACTAGTGGTAATTTTCAAAATGGGAAATAGAAGAAAGGAAAATTTTTTACCTTGAAATCTACCTGCACTAGTGTAGGAAAAAGTAATTGCAGCAGGAAGTAAGCGTTTACTTGAACAAAAATTTCCATGCTAGTTACCCCAAACTTGGGTAAGTGATCGATTTTGTGAACCTCATTCTTCTTGGTGGCAACCAGCATATCTAAAAGATCAAGTAACATTCCCTTTTTATTAAAATTTTGATCTTCTTGCTAGCATGCTGGTTTTCAGGTTGATCCTTTTGCAATCATGTCAGTGAACTAATTTTCATAATTACAGGATTTTTTTCTTTTTATACTTTTATTTTTGTCAATTTTTTTTATTTTTTATTTTATTTATTTATTTTTTTTTTAATAAGGATAAGAAGGAATCAAATCTTCATTAGGTTGGTGTTACCACCTACCAACTCCTTTTCAAATGTCTTTTGTACTTGTTGCATGAAACCTCCTTTAGTAAGGGGCTGAAAATATACTTTTAATCTATGCCTGTTTACGAGGAACATAAAATTCCATCCATCAATAGTTTTGATTTCTACAGCTCCATTTTCGAACACTGTGACCACCTCATAGGGTCCCATCCAGCGTGGATGGAATTTACCTTTAAAATATTTGAATCTCGAATACCCAATCACCTAGTTGGAACTACTTCTTTTGAATGGACTTGTCCTGCCACTTCTTGCACTGTCATTGAACCAAGATGTTCTGTTGAATAGCATCCCTTCGGAATTCATCCAACTCATTCAATTGTAGAATATGTTGTTGTTGTGCTTCAGAGAGATCCAACCCTAATTGGACTGCAGTCCTGAAAGTCTTGATCTGGAATTCTATCGAGAAGAGGACTTGTTCTCCGTACACCAGCTCATATGGTGTCTATCCTGTGCTGTTTCTCCAAGTGGTTCGATATGCCCACAATGCTTTCGGTAATTTTTCATCCCAATACTTTCTATGCATGTTTACCAGTTTTGTGAGGATGGACTCAATCACCTTATTCGTGGACTCCACCTGACCATTTGCTTGTGGGTGATACTTTTTAGATTTCTTGTGCCATTTTTTGTACTACTCCATCACACCCTATACCAGATTATAAATAAACTACGGTCCATTGTCAGAAACAATTTATCTAGGCACACCAAATCTAGTAAAGATCTTAGTAAAAAGAAAATCAACAACAACTCTTTCAGTAGCAAAAGAAACAACTTTAGCTTCTACCCATTTCGTAACAAAATCTGTACAAACCTAAATATGCTTTTATTTGATGATGTTGGATTTATTGGTCCTATGAAATCAATGGCCCATTTTCAAAAGGCTCAATCATAACCTGAGGAAATAAAGACATTTCATTGGTTTGATTAGGCTAACCAACTCGATGATAGCTATCACACCGCCTGACATATTGTTTGGCATCCTTAAACAAGGAAGACCAAAAGTAACAAACTCATAACACTTTGTATGCAATCTGCCTATCAGCGAAGTGACCCCCGCAAGGTTCATCATGGGAATATTTTAAAATATCAAACAATTCTTCCTCTCTTACACATCTATGGATAATGAGATCTTCTCCTCTGTAAAAGAGGTCTCGTTAGATCCAGGAATATGCAACACTTTTGTTGGGTCCCTATAATACTAGTGATTCCACCATTACTATAGTAGTTCTATCCATTATTAATATTGTTGTGCCCCTATTGTCCCCATATTGTTATTATTGTGCCCCATAGAATCCCTCTATTTTTATTTTTGTGCCTTTATATTATTATTGTTAGGTCAGCTTGGTTATATTGTGAACCCCTAGACTCCTATATATGGAAAGGAGGTTTTGTCATTTGAATCATCGAAGAATTGTTCATTTTTGTAATGAAAAGGAGGTTGCCCCCTTGAAGAGGCTGAATTCTAAGGCGTTGATCTATCTTTTCTATCTTTTTGTGAGTTGGTTACATAACATTTGGTATCAGAGCTTTGGATTCTAGGGCTTTGCTACTCCAAATAGGTCATAGTGGCATTTTCGCTATACTTTTTTTTTGCGATGTTTCAGAAGCGAAAAGAAAAAACCCACTTGAGATGAAATCGCACTGAACCTCGGTTCCAAAATTTAGAGCTTTTAGCGCTATACTTGCAGAGTTATGATCTGAGGAAGTTGGCCTTTTTGCAGACTCCCGAATTACATTCCAAACAGGTGATGTGGGGAAATCGTCATAACTTCTTTTTTGAGCATCAGATTGAAATTTCGTAAGAAGTTACAGAAATAGGACTAACTTTAGTTTCCTGTATATATTTTTTAGACCCAAAGGTCAAAACAGTGACACGTGGCACTTCATACAAGTTCGATCTTTTGTAAAGGTATATAATCAGGTCATCTTGGGAGATTGTGCATAACTCCTTCTGGGAGAATCTAAATCTGATAAAACTAGTGGCATTGGAAAGGGAACGTAGAGGGCTACTATAAGTCGCAATTTCAGAACTAGATGATCCGAAATTACAGGGATACATCAGATTCAATATCAAGCTCCTACAAAGTGAAAAGATGTGTGTGTTTTTTTTAAATATTTGCATAAGCTTGGTTTGAAAAATTAGTTTCAAGGAATTCAAAGGGCATAGTGAAGCATTATTATCGGTAATTAATGCCCTGAAGAAAGAAAATGGAAACACCTAGTAAACAACCTGAAAGCTCTAGCATGACTCTTGAAGAAGAGGAAGAAATGCTACATGATATATCAAAATTACGAGACCAAGTGCAGCAAATGTAACTCTCACAAAAGCTAACAGAAGCTAAGATAAATGGTGTGGAATCTAAGATAAATGGCATGGAAGCTAAGATGAATGGCATGGAAGCTAAGATGGATGGCGTGGAAACTAAGATTGATGGCATAGAAGTTAAGATGGATGACATGGAAGCTAAGATGGATGGTATGAAAACATTGTTACTAGAAAGGATTTCTAATGGAAAAAAGGTAGGAGAGGAAACTCATAATGAGAACAAAAGGAATGTTAATAATGATTTGGAGAATGACAACATGGAAGATTTGAAGAAAGACATTGAAGGATTGAAGGAAGGTTTGACAAAGTTGCTACAAGAAAGGCTTCTTAATGGCGAAAATGTTGTAGAGGAAACTCATGATGAGAACAAAATAAATGTTAATCATGATTTCATAGACTCTAACATTGGAACAAAGACCCACCATGTTCCAAAGGTCGATATGAGGAAGTTTGATGGCAAGGATCTCGTAACATGGATACTACAGATGGAGCAATTTTTCGATCTCCATAATGTGCAAAACAAACAAAAGGTACATGTTGCAACTTTATATTTGGAACCAAACCAGTTTGTATGGTATCAATGGCTTTACTCTCATAAACAAAATTTGACTTGGGAAATTTTTTTACAGAAGAAATGACAACACATTATGAGGATACGAAAAACAACACTTTTTTTAGCCAATTGATAAACCTCAAACAAAAGGGTTCAATTGGAGCACATTGAGGACTTCCAAAAATTGAATATAAGGGTAAAAAATATTCTAGAGGAGCATAGGGTTGATATGTTCATAGGGACTTTAAAGGATAACATCCACATGACGTTTGCCTTTGGGAACCTAATTCATTAGAGAAGGCATTCAGGTTAGCAAGAAAAATGGAAAGAAAAATTATGGCAATCAAGAAGCCTACCACTTGCAACTATAAATATGGAAGTGTTGTTGCCCCTAGCCTTCCACAACCTATAAGGTTGACACCACAACAATTGGAAGAAAAAGAGAAAAAGGGCTTTGTTATAGTTGTGATAGAAAATACACTAAAGGTCATAAGTGTGCCGAGAAGAAATTATTCTACATAGATTGTGAAGAGGAGGAAGAAAAGGAACAAGAAATGTCAAAAGAAGAGGATATACTCCAAAAACAAAACCTAGATAAAGAATAAATGAATCCGATCATATCTTGTAATGCATTGGCTGGAATTACCACTCCTCAAACTATCAAGATAGAAGGACATATCAAGAAGAAAAAGGTAATAGTGTTGATTGATTTAGGAAGTACCCACAATTTATTCAGTGTAAGATAGCCAAAGAATTGAATTACTTCCTATATCTAGCACCAGAGTGTTAAGTAATGGTTGCAAGTGGAGGAACCATAAATTGCTCTAGAAAGTGTCATAATATCAAGCTATCCATGGGAGAATATGTATTGAATAGCCCAATGATTTCCATTCCAATGGGAGGTGTTGATGTTGTATTAGGAGTCCAATGGCTACAATCCTTGGGTACAATAGCTTTTAATTTTCAAGAAATTTTCATGAAATTTTCTATGGAAGGAAAGGAAGTTGAATTAAGGGGTATTGCAGGGGAACCGGGAAGATTAATCAACTAACGGTATGCAAAAGCTTCTAAAAAAGGAACAAAGAGGGTAATTGCACAATTACCTTCACTAGATGTTTCCACATTGGAATCATTCTAGTTCCCAGATCGTCCAAAAGTCTTGGACAATCACTTCCAAGGTATTGAGACTCCCAAAGGTTCTCCCCACCTATTTCGTGATCATGATCATGCTATTCATCTGATTCCAGGAAGTGTTCCTCCAAACATCAGGCCGTACAGATATCCCTATGCCCAAAAGAGTGAAATTTAACGTATGGTTGTAGAAATGCTAGAGGCTGGTATAATTCAACCAAATCAAAGTTCTTTCTCTGCTCCAGTAGTATTGGTGCACAAGAAGGATGGATCATCGCGCATGTGTCCGATTATAGGGAGTTCAACAAGCTCACTATTAAAGATAAGTTTCCCATTCCTATCATTGATGAATTACTGGATGAATTGCGTGGATCAATTTACTTCACCAAGTTGGATCTTCATTCAGGATATCATCAAATCAGAATGAAGACTGAAGACATTCTGAAAGCAGCATTTAGAACTCATGAGGGTCATTATGAATTTTTGGTCATGCCTTTTGGCCTTACCAATGCACCTTCTACATTTCAAGGTTTGATGAATTCCATTTTCAACCCTTCCTTAGAAAATTTGTGTTAGTATTTTTTGATGATATACTAATCTACAACCAGTCTTGGAAGGATCATGTTGAACATGTTGACAGGGTGCTACAACTTTTGGAGGAGAAACAATTATATGCAAAAAGATCCAAATGTTTCTTTGGAGTCCAGGAGGTGGAATATTTGGGTCATATTGTATCTCATGAAGGAGTTAAGGTAGACCCTAGCAAAATTAAAGCCATTAAGGAATGGAAAATCCCCACATCCATAAAGCATCTGCGAGGATTTCTCAGGTTGACAGGGTATTATCGCAAGTTGTTAAGAATTATGGGAGAATAGCAGCACCTCTAACACCACTATTGAAGAAAGATTCATTTTCATGGACTCCGGAAGCAACAAAGTCCTTTGAACATCTTAAAGAGGCAATGTGCCAAGCACCGGTCTTAGCTACACCGAACTTCACAAAAACCTTTTTTGTGGAATGTGATGCTTCAGGAAATGGAATTGGTGTTGTTGTAATGCAAGATGAAAGACCCATTGCTTTTGAAAATCGTCCAATCAAGGGAAAGTTTTTACACAAAGCTATTTATGAGAAGGAAATGTTGGAAATACTACATGCACTTAAGAAATGGTGACCCTACCTAATGGGAAGACACTCAAGGTAAAAACGGATCATGATAGCCTTAAATACTTTTTAGAACAAAGATTATCCTCTGAAGAGCAACAAAAGTGGGTCACAAAGATGTTGGGTTATGACTTTGAAATCATCTACAAAAAAGGGAAGAAAAATGTTGTGGCAGATGCACTCTCAAGAAAGGATGAGGATGTGGAAGAATTGTTGTGCGCCATTTCTATTATCCAACCAGATTGGATAAACAGAGCAAGGGAGGAATGGAAGAATGACGAAGAAGTGGGGGCACTTATTCTAAAGTTACAACAAGATTCTAGTATATCTAATACATTTAGCTGGAAAAATGATTCATTATGGTACAAAGATCGCCTATACCTCTGTAATAATTCCCCACTCAAACAAAAAAATCTTATGGAATTGCACACTTCTCCCTTAGGAGGGCACTCAGGATTTTTCAGAACATACCATAGGGTTAAGAAGGAATTTTTTTGGGTTGGACTTAAACCAAATATTCAAAAGTTTGTGGTGGAATGTTTAGTTTTCCAACAAAATAAAGTTGAAACAATTAAGACCCCAGGTCTATTACAAACTTTATCCATTCTAAGCCAACGTTGGGAGGAGGTTTCAATGGATTTTATCACAGGTTTACCCAAGTATGAAGGAAAGAGTGTCATCATGGTGGTAGTTTATAGACTTACCAAGTATGCACATTTTTGTGCATTATCACATCCATTTAAAGCCAATGCAGTTGCTATTGCATTTATGGAAACAATTCAAAAGCTACATGGAAACCCAAAGATTATTGTAAGTGACAGAGATTCCATTTTCACTGGAAATTTTTGGACAAAATTATTTTC
>APFE030691355.1:36870-73430 GCA_000404065.3 Pinus taeda | reverse complement strand
CAAATATCCCTCAAGCAAGCTAAGAAGGATAATAAATTATCACCAAAGTATTATGGTCTGTACAAGGTGTTGCAAAATATTGGTATTATGGCATACAAATTGGATCTTCCTGCAGCTTCTCGATTACACCCAGTTTTCCATGTTTCATTTTTAAATAAGGTTATAGGCGACAAGATCCTAGTTCAAACAATATTGCTAGAACTTGACGAGGAAGGAAAAATTATATTGGAACCAGAAGTAGTTATAGAAACAATAACTCGATAGCTACGAAATCGATCAATTTCGGAGTATCTCATCAAGTGGAAGAACTTATCCGCTGAAGATTCTACATGGGAGGATGAGAATTTTATACAAAAGCATCCAGAACTACTCAAGTGTTGAGGACAACACTTTTTTGAAGGAGAGGGGCATGTTGGGTCCCTATAATACTAGTTATTCCCCCATTACTATTGTATTTGTATCCCTTATTAATATTGTTGTGCCCCTATTGTCCCCATATCGTTATCACTGTGCCCCATAGAATCCCTTTATTGTTATTTTTGTGCCTTTATATTATTATTTTTAGGCCGGCTTGGTTATATTGTGAGCCCTTAGACTCCTATATATAGAAATGAGGTTTTTTCATTTGAATCATCAAAGAATTGTTCATTTGTGTAATGTAAATGAGGTTTCCCCCTCGAAGAGGCTGAATTCTAAGGCATTGATCTATATTTTTGTGAGTTAGTTTCATAACAACTTTTCTGTATGATATTCTAGTTTTCATGAGCAGATAAGTGAGGTGGTAATTTTCTAGTGACTAAATAGTTAGCTATATCAGCAAACAATGGGGATTTTGTTGACACAACAAAATATGTTCGTCAGGAAAATCATCATCAACAAGAATTGCTTCACCAGGATTATTTAACCTTGAAAGATAATTTGCTACTACATTTGATTTTCCTTGTCTATCAACAATAGTAATATTAAATTCTATGACAATAGTAACCACCTAGTCACTCTATCGCTAGTTAATAGTTTATTCATCAAATATCTTATTGTGGAATGATTAGTATGCAAAAAGACTTCATATTTTGTAATATAATGTCTAAATTTATTAATGGAAAAGATTACAGCTAAAAACTCATTCTCAGTAACGGTATAAATGAGTTCATTAGGTGACAAGTTTTTGCTAATGAAATAAATAACATAAGATTATTTGTCTTCTTCTTGTACTAACACTGCACCAATAGCAGTATTTGAGGCATCAAAGCAAATATGAAATGGCAAGGACTAGTTTGGCGCTCTCAAAACTAGTGCTTGGACTAATTTTTCCTTCAATGTCTCAAAGGACTGTTGGCAACCTGTGGACCATGAAAACTCACTATCCTTAGCCAAAAATTGGAAAAGGGGTGTAGCTATCCTTGAGAAATTCTCAATGAAACTCTTATAGTAGCCCACATGTCCTAGAAAACCTCTCACTTCCCTCTGAGTTTTGGGTATAGGGAGACTCAAAATGAATTTTATATTTGCAGGGTCAACCTGGATACCTTTGTTGGAAATAAGATGGCCAAGAACCAACCTTGCCTTTCAAATTAATCTGCGGTTCTTGTAACTCAAGGTGAGATGAGCTTCTTGGCAGCGAAGAAGCACTTTTTCTAGATTCTTGAGGGCTTCCTAAAATGAATCACCAAACACAGAGAAGTCATCCATATACATTTCTACACACTCAAGGTCAGCAAAAATTGGCAAGGCCGCCCTTTGAAAGGTAGCCAGGGAATTACATAGGCCAAAGGGAAGCACTCGGTAAGAAAATGTACCCCATGGACATGTAAGGTGGTTTTGTCTTGATCCTCGATTGCTATCAGTATTTGGTTATATTCGCTAAAGCTGTCTATAAAAGAAAAGTACTTCCTACCAGCAAGGGTATCGAGTACCTGATTGATGAAAGGAAGGGGGAAGTAATCTTTGAGAGTGGCCTTTTTCAATTCTCTGTAGTCAATAAAAATGTGCCATCTCCCATATTTTTTTAGAACTAATACTAATGGAGAGACCCACTGGCTGTCAGAAATGGGATAGATAAAATCAACCTCTAAGAGTTTTTGCAATTCTTCCTTTACAACGTCTCTTATAGCTAGGTTCACTCACCTTTGGGGTTTTCGGATAGGTCAGGTTCCATCCTGAATATAAATATGGCATGTACAAGTTTTAGGAGGGATTCCTTTCATATCTTCATAACCCCATGCAAAGGCATCAAGAGGGTTTCGCAACAAATTCGCAAGCTGCTCTTGTTGGGAAGGATCCAAGTCTAAAATGATATACAAGGATTTACCTGGACTAATCTCAACAAGAGTGGTATCAGGCTCAAGAGTACACAAAGGCATCGCTAGAGATGGTGGTGATGGAGGTAGAGAGTCATATATTTCCTAAAAATATAGAATAAAGGTTTGACTCAACGACTCAAAATTAGGCATGGTGTCTAGATTGTTCAAGAAGTCTTGAATCTCACCCTCCTACGAGGACTCAACATTCTGATGTATCAAGGAAGCATGCTGAGTCTCCTCATCACTATTGTATTCTAACCATAAAGTGTCTCAGAGCTCCTGAATAGATCTAGCAGGTGGATACAAGGTGACCTTCTTCCTAGAATCTCCATGGAAAATATACATATCACCAGAATGACATCCAATATAAGCATCGGCCGTAGCAAGCCATGTTCGTCCCAATATCAAGGGTTGTCCTCCCACAGGATTCTTTGGCTAAAGCACAATGAAATCTATAGGATATTCCCAAGAGTCTAGGGAAATGACCACATCATCCATCACCCCTTCCGGCTTGATTTTAGATCTATCTGCTAGTTCAAGCACAATGGGAGTAGGACGAATATGGACCAATCCAAGTTGATCCATGGTTTTCTTGGTCATAACATTAATGGTTGCCCCTAGGTCTATAAGTACATTGGAGACAAGGACATCACCTATTTGAACAAAGACAACAGGGTTTCCGGGGTCAGTATATTTTTCCATGTGCATACACCCTGTCATTAACTTTGCTACCCTACCAACAAATTGAATAGGTTGAGGTTCCAATCTTCTCCTTCCTAGCTTCTTGAGACATAGTTCCCTAATGATTTTTGTACAAATGGGGATCTCTTTAATAGCTTGGAGCAAAGGTACCCTTATGAAAAGGTTCCTAAGCTCAGAAGCTAGGCTAGATTGAGGAATGGGGTCTTTCTTCTCCACAACTAACCTCTCTGGATAGGGAGGTCGGTTGGAAGAAGATGGAAAGGGATCAGAAGGTACAGGGATAGGCTGAATGGTGTCATCTTCTTTGGAATGGTCAAGAGTTTCCTCCTCTCATTTCTCTTTTATAATCACCATAGGCTTCTTTTGATTTTTTGAGGTTACTACCTTCCTTGATCTCAATTGGAGATCATTGACTCCAACTGGCATAGACTGATATCTAGATGAAAAAAGTGGGTTCATAGAATGGATCATTTGTACCAATTTATTATTGGGGTTGGGTAAAGGTTGAGTAGGTAGCTGAGAAGGTCAAAATGGTGGAGGTAAAGGTAATGGTGGCATAAGTTGACTTAGCTGAGGTAATGGTGGTTGTGGCATTGGGTAAGGTGCATATGTAGGAGGGTATGATTGCATAGGTGTAGGACAGGAATGATGTGAATGATGTGAATGGTTTGGCCCTCTCCATCCTTGATGCCAAGATTGCGAGGGTTGTCCATACTAATATTGGTTCCCATGCTGCCAATGTTGAGAGTGACCAATGTTAAGATAGGAATATGGGTGTGCATTATAACCAAAAAAATGTGGTGGAGGTTCAGGAACCATACCTGCACTTACTTGAGGCCAATTTCTTCATGCTCCCATAGCATGCAGTGATTCGACTTCAGGTTGTCCTCGCTCAGGTACAACTTTAAGCCCAGGTATGGAGGGACATTTTTTGTAGCATGGTTCTCTACACAAATTGTACATTTATTAGTTTCTTTAATACCGAGAGGACATTCTCTTAAAGGATGTTGTCTTCTACATCTTGGACAGAAAATAGACAATGACTCTTGCTCTTCTATAAGTTTTTGTTGAAACTTCAAAGAGTCTATTTATTTACTAACAATATTCATTATTTCAATTTTCATATTGTCCATTTTGTTTTCTAATCCAATAATCATAGCATCGGTAGGTTCAGTTTTCTTGTTTCTATTTTGAATTCCTTTACCAGATCTATGTTGGTTCCTCGAGAATTTCTTGCACAAGTCATAGATCTCATCAAAAGGTTTTTGAGAAATATTCCATTGTCCTAACAAATTTATATTATTCCTAGCATCATCAATAAGCCCACATAAGAACAAGGTTCTAATGGTACTTAGATCAAATGTGTACATTGACCTTTGGACGATGTATAGGAATCTCTCCAAGTAGTCCTCTAGCATCTCATCATCATTTTGCACAAAAGTAAATATTTCATCTTGAATATCTCTAGTTTTACAATATTCTTGATATTTCAATAAGAACACTCCCTTCATTTGCTCCCAAGAATTTATAGTGTTTCCTCCTAGTCCCATGAACCAATGGAGTGTTGTGTCCTTGAGAGTTGTAGGAAACAACTTTAACTTCTGGTCATCGGATGAATAACCATAACTTCTACACAAAATATCAAAATCAAATAAGAAAGAGTCTAGGTCTTCATGTACCTTACCATAGAAATGAGGAAGAGCTGATGGTGAAATATTTTTCATTTGTCCTTGTGTATTAGGATTCACAATCGGGAATCCGAAAGTGTGTTGTTCCTCATTTACTTGATTTTCACCACTTCCTTATACATGGTCTTCCTCATCTGCCATTGTTGTTCTTCCACACAAACCGCTCTCAACAGGTTGAGAAGGCTGACTATGGATTCCAATAGTCCCCTTCACCTTTATGGGTTTTGTCACACCTGGACAACTGCTACTAGAGCCCAAGTGGACTCTTCATGGGTGATGAGTCTGAGTTTGTTTGGACTTTCTACCGAAAAAAGAAGGCCCAATATGAGATTTGGTTTCATATTTGTCAGTATTTCTTTGGCCCTTAGTGGGCTTCAGACCCCTACCTCTTTGAGGCATTCATTTCAAAAAAATGACAAAATGAAATTCGAATAAAAAATGCAATTTTCAAACAAAAAAAAATTAGCACCTATAAATTCCTTCAAACAATAGAAGCACATTGTAGAAAAAATAATAGCAGACTTACCCCTATAGAAAAATATGGAAAATTATTACCAATTCAAATCGCCTCCCCGACAATGACGCCAAAATGTTGGGTGCAGGAATTATGTGCTTAAGCAAACTCCTCAACACTTAGTTGTCAACTTGGGGGTTTCGTAAACTTAGAGATGAAGTGAAGGCAATGCCAAAAGTGGTATGAAATTTTCCTATTTCTAATCCTACTTCTTAAAGGAAATGTTTGCAGAATCATACATAAAACAATCTTAAAGGTAATTGACTTCAAAGCAACTCTAGTGGTGGAATATAAAAGAACAATTTGCAAGTAAGTCAAGTAAAGGAGTTTTCACACAACTAGAAGCAATCTTAAATGCTAGAATGAAATGCTATGTTTATCTTCAGATAGATGGCTAATAGTCTAACAAGTAGGCCCTTACAAAGATCCGTTTTCCTCTCGATATTCCTTCTACACAAACAACCTGTTCTTGTATTATTGCAATCTACTTGCACTAGTGCAGGCATAGTGCCTCTGTGTAAAAGTATATTTTACCTCTCTTACTAATGATTTATGTATTTATGGAGGTGCTCTAAGCCTCAGGGCTTAGAGCACTTTGTTTTTGTGACAAGAGACTAGCTCTTGCACCGAGGCAGAGTTTCCTTCACCAAAGTTTCCAATTTACTTTCAAAAAGATTGAAAGACGTGCTGAAAAGAATTGCAATTGCAAACGAAATTATGAGATAAATTATCTATGGAAAAGAAATGTTTAATTAATTAAATCTTACAATGGAAGTAAACTTCATGAAATGAAAGCAACTCAGAGTAATCAAAGAAGTAGTCTAAGTGATATGCATGTATCAGCTAGCTTAAGGAATCCACTTAAAATGTTTCTGTTCTTTGTTCATAAGTCATAAAATGCAAGTATAAAGTGTCTATGATAAATTCATGTAATCATTCTCAAATCCTTCAGAAATGCACTCTTAATGTTAAAGATGATAATTGAAATTAATAATATATTTTCTTGCAGAAACAACTTAAAATGGTAAGAAGTAAGAGAAATGCAATATTTCCTGTGAAAGGAATAACTGAACCAGAATGCATGAAACTACATGCACTGGTATAGGAAGAGATTTCCGGCACGATCCAAGCACAAGCAAATCAAGACCATAATTGCTAGTAAAGAAATGCAAGAAAGGTATTACAAGAAAGAAATAAACTCAATCAACTTCCAAGCCACGTATCCACTCACACTTTACTACAAAAAAGATTTAAATTAGAACTTCAGAAGTAAATATAAAAAATATTCACACCACGCAACTCCAAAGGGAAATATTCACATAGTCTTTCCAAATGACGAAAGCACAAGGGTAAACGAGCTAGGTTGGCTGGGCCCTAGCCAACCAACTCATTTCCCATTTAAGAAATGAGATGATCCAACACTCAAGTACGCATGAAAGATAGATTAAACACAATGTATGAATAACATGGCAAGTTCCTTGTATTAATTGATCAACAAATGTACATAGTAGTGCGAGTCAAGCCCAGAGCCAAGGGCGATACCAAATTACATAGAAAATGAAATTACATCATAAGGATCAATAGCTAGTTCTACCTACAATATACATTTTATACTTTCTTTTGGCCTTAGCCATATTCCACTAATCATAGTCATTTTCCTATGCAGGCCTTTCAGCCAGACGAACTAACAACCAAACATTACAAAATTGGCTATCAATTATAATAGAATGTGTACTTAGCTGGCCATAGACCATCCTTGGAAAATATCCCTAAATGTGTACCACCGATATCCATCCTTAGTTAATCAGCAACCGAACTCGGAGTCATGGATCAAAATGTCCACATCGAAAGATTCAGCTCATGGGAATCTTGGAACAATCATCATTGGCGGTGCAGGAATCTGCTTGCACTGGTCATGCTAACTCATAATTAACGCTTAGTTTCTCAATTACTTATATGAAATTAACATAAGTTACAAGAGGTACTTAATAGGCACAAAATCTATGTAAAAATGATTAATAAAGAACTTTAATAAATCTTAATGTAAGATACGAAGGATATGCTAGAATAGGTAGTTATCTTGGACTAGTTCAGGAAAGAGAGGTCTAAGTCGAGATAAAATAAAGGTTAATGTTTGTAGAAATGGGGTAAAAATAGAGAAATTTGGGACACCAACATTAGAGTTAATCATTATGCTTCTAAATGTCCTCATAAAGACAACCATGACAAAGGGAAGGACACTGCAAAAGGTAATAGGAGATAGTTTGACAATAGAAGAAGTTATTATACTCATGAAGATAATGATGGCTTTACAAATAGTGAAGAAGGAGAATTTGATCAAGATCTTAAATTACTCATGGCTTTTGAGAAAAATACTAATGAGTCTAATGATAAATTTGTGGATGCTTTAGAGGAAAAATATTTCTTTGAAGAAATTACTCAACTCAAATTTTTCTTGGAAGAAAACAATGTAGCCATAGATACATTGAAGCATCAATTCATAGAAAAGGAAAAGAATAATGATAAGTTAGAATGTGAAGTAGTAAGTCTAAGTAAGGAACTTGAGAAAATAAAAACTTTGAATGTTATATTTGCTGAAGGATCTGAAACCTTAGATGAAATTATCAAGGTGAAAAACTCTCCTCTTATGAAGATAGGTCTTGGATACATCGGAGAAACATCTCAAACATAAAAAAATTCAGCCACTTCCTGAAGCTATCTAAATGCAGCAAAAAATAGTTAGCAAAGCTCCAGTCCTCAACAAAGGAATAAATACATTCCTCAGGTAAATCGTGTTCACTCTAATCCAAGGATGAACACAATAGAAGAACCAATAAAAAGGTAAACAACACCAGAAGATTCTAAGATCACATAAATTTCTTCTTTAATGGACAAACTTTCTCATGTCATAATTTTTGTCATAAGGCTGCTCAATGTGTTGCATACAAAACCATCATGACTAAAGAAGCAAGAAAACAAAGGAATGAGATAGGAGTCAAGAAGAACACTTATAATAGCTTCTCACCTCTTAAATATGGAATTGAATGCTCATTTTGCAATAACTTTGGACATGAATAACCTGAATGCAGGAGAAAATTAGACCCAACATCTCAAAAGAGAAAATATCAACAAATTCTAAGGTATGGAAAAGGAAGGAGTTACAATCTAAAAGATGTGGCATACCATTGTTTATAGAAAGAAAATAAAATCAATGGTACATTGATAGCAAATTCTAAAAACACATGATAGGTGATAAAGATAAACTCATTTCATACAATGCTTTAGAGAAAGAAAGGAATGTCACTTTTGGAAATGACTCACCTGCTGTCATTAAGGGTAAAGGTTTTGTTTTATAAAAGAAAAGGTCAAAGCTGGTAAAGTTATGCATGTTGATGGATTAAAGCATAACTTTTTGATTGTTATCCAAATGTGTGACCAAGGAAATGAGGTGCTATTCTGATCAAAAGAATATGTGGTTCGTGAATTGGACATAGGAAAGACCATAATAAAAGGAACAAGAACCTCAACAAATCAATATATATTGAAAGGTGGCCAAGAATAATGTTACCTAGGCAAGGAAAAGGAAAATGTGTTATGGCATAGAAGGTTGGGACATCTAAGCTTCTCTCAAATAAGCAAATCAAGCAACCTCAAAGCTATTTGTGATTTTCCTGACATCACCCTACCAGAAAGTACCATATGTAAGTCATGTCAATTCGGTAAGCAAACCAGAGTTCAATTCAATGCCAAAGAAGGATCAACAAGTAAGATTCTTGAACTTATACATACTGATTTGTGTGGACTAGTAAGGAAAAAATCACCTCATGGAGAACAATACTATATCTTTTATTCATTGATGACTTTTATAGAATGTACTGGATCGGTTGATTGAAATAAAACGATGAAGCATTTGATAAATTTAAAGTCTTCAAAGAATTAGTTGAAAATGAATTAGATCTAAAAATCAAATTTCTCAGATCTGACCAAGGAGGAGAATACATATCAGTTGAATTCTTTGATTTCTGTGAACAACATGGCATAAAAGACAATTTTTTGCAACTAGAACTCCTCAACAAAATGGCATGGGAGAAAAGATGAATAGAATTGTTCAACAAATGATTCATGATATGCTTGATGAGTCTAGAACTCCTGACACCTTCTAGGGTGACGCTGTACATGCTGCAGTAAATATTCTCAACAAGGCTCATGTTTGTGTGAAGAGTGATAAAACTCCGTATGAACTTTGGTATGGTAAGCCTCCCAGTGTAAAGAATTTTAGAGTTTTTGGAAGCAAATGTTTCATGAAATAATGATGAAAAACTTGGTAAGTTTGAAGCTAGAGCAGATGAAGGAATACTTCTTGGTTACTCATCTAGAAGCCAAGGATACAAATGTTACAATAAGAGACTTTAGAAAATTGTTCAATGCATTGGTGTTGTGATTAATGAAGCATGCACGGATCCAAAAAAGGTAACATAAGAAAAAGAGGATGATGATGATGAATGATTTTAGCAGAAGAAACTAATGAAGTAGCAAAAGAAGACACATTAGACAAAGAAAAGGATCCATCCAGGTATATTCAAAAGAATCGTCTAGAAACTTAAATTCTAGATGAAAACGAATCTGGGGTATACAAAAGAAGAACCATTGTCGGATATCCTAGTTATCTAAATTTATTATTCACTATTGAACCAAAAAAATTAAATCAAGCTAGTAAAGATGAATGTTGGGTTAAGGCCATAGATGAAGAACTTGATCAAATTGAAAAGAATGATACTTGGGAATTGGTTCCAAGGCCTCATGATAAAAATGTTATTGGGACAAAATGGATATTCAAAAATAAGTTGAAATGAAAATGGAGAGGTCATTAGGAACAAAGCTATACTTTTTGGTAAAGTTTATGCTCAACAAAAAGGTATAGATTTTAAAGAAACATTTACACCCGCAACCAAACTTGAAGCCATATGAATGTTTCTTGCATTTTCAAGTTTTTGACATTTCAATGTTTATCAAATGGATGTAAAATCTACTTTCCTTAATGGAGATCTAGAAGAAGAAGTATATATTGAAAAACTAGAAGGATTCATTTTGGGGAATGATGAAAACCCTGTATGCAAACTCAAAAAGGCTTTATATGGGCTAAAACAAGCTTCACAGGCGTGGTATTATCATCTTGACAAATATCTTCAAAACAAGGTTTCACAAAAGGATCCACAAAAAACAAATTGTACACAAAAATTGAGGATGATAAACTGCTAATTATTGATGTTTATGTTGATGATATCATCTTTGGCCGTAATGAATAATCTACGAGTCAAAACTTTGGTTCTGTTATGTAGCAAGAATTTGAAATGTCTTTACTTGGGGAACTAATCTATTTTCTTGGTCTACAAGTGCAACAAGCAAAAGCTGGAATCTTTCATTCACAAACAAAATATCTCAAGTAGATTCTGAAGAAGTATGGGATGGAAGATTACAAACTTGTATATAGTCCCATGATGACAATATGTAGCCTCAGTTCTAATGATGATTCTCTTGTAGTAAACCAACCAGAGTACAGGTCTATGATTAGAAGTCCACTTTATCTAACTGGTACCCAACCAGATATCATGCATGCAGTTTGGATTGTTGGAAATTTCCAAGCCAGTCCAAAGGAATCACATCTTTGGGAAGTAAAGATAATATTCAAATATCTCATAGGAACCCAAGACTTTGTTCTATGGTATCCTAAAGATGCAAATCTTACCCTTCATTCATACACAAATGTGGATTGGTTTGGAAATGTTGATGACTGAAAAAGCACTAGTGGAGGTGCATTTTACATGGGGCCCTGATTGGTATCTTGGTTCAGCAAGAAACAAAGTTCCATTGCCGTATCTACAGTGGAAGCAAAATATGTGGCTCTTGCATCTTATTGCACACAACTGCTATGGATGATGAAAACATTACAAGATATACAAATCAAACGTTCTCTACCCATCTCCACCCTATGTGATAAATAGAAGTGCTATTAGTGTTTCGAAAAATCCTATTATGCACTCCAAGACCAAGCATATTCCAATTAAGTATCACTTTATATGAGAACAAGTGCTTGAGAAAAAGGTTAAATTGGAGTATGTTCCATCCAAAGAACAAGTTGTTGATATATTTACTAAATCTCTTCCCAGAGAAGCATTTGAATATCTCAGACGAAAATTGGGAGTTGTCTTTGCCTCATTTTGTTGTTAATATAGTTTTCTCAGTCTATAGGTGAAAATTCAACAAGTTGCTTTCTATATGTGGGTTTCATGAGGTATAGTTGCGTATATACGCAAGTTTCTTTGCAGACAGTTGCATACATTTTTCTCTAATAGAAAAACAGTGGGACAGACTCAAGATCAACCTCTGACATGCTACTGACAACTATTATTTGATTTTTCTTGGTCTAGAATTGATGGGTATAGTTTGCTGATATGGTATTGAGTTATGTTTTTCTCATTGATATTTATCTAATTAATGAAAATGCTTTGATTAATGAGTTGTTGACAATGAACAAGTAGCACAAGTTTATGGGGAGCATTAGCCTTGTAGAATATAATGCATTGTTGGAATTATGGTTGTTCAATTATGCTACTATTAAGATCTTTTGGTCTGAGTTATTAATGTCATATATGTCATTTGATGTAAAGGTTATGTGGAGACCTATGATGTAATAATTGTCATATTTAGTCATGTATGGACTTTTGAGGTCATGTCAAATATGTAATCACACTTGGTTGGGTGGTAGTGTTAAAAATGTGATCCCACTTGGTTGGGTGGTTGAGTCAAATATGTATCCCCACTTGGTTGGGTGATTGATGTAAGTATGAGTCCTTGGTGATAGGAAGTTCATACTCAATTGAGTTATAGAGTCATGTTCTTTATTTGAAAATATTTCTTGAGATTCAACATGTGCTTAGGGGGAGCATGGACAATATAGTGCAAATTAGATCCAAAGGGGGAGCTTTGGTCCACCCTCTTCCCTTGATGTCAAAGGGGGAGAGTATCTTGGTGTTTGAGTAATGGTTATTTGATGTATTTAATAGGTTTCAGCAGGTTGAGGTGATCAACACCAACATGGTTGCCATCAAGTCCAAAGGGGGAGATTGTTGGCATTATGATGCATGTGTTGTCCTTGATGGAAAATCACTTGTAACAGAACAAGTATATGGTAACTAGATGAATCCATAGGTCAGTTCAAAGGTGACAGATTGATGGAACAAAATAACAGAATGACAGGACAAAGGTTTACAGATGAGAATCATAAGTTTGATAAAGGTGAATATTTGAAGATCTATACATAGGTTCTTCAAGGCCAAGTTGTGTATACACGCAGGTACAAAAAGGAAAAGTCACATACATGATGGCACACTAATTTAAGAATACCAAGGGTCCTTACCACGGTATTAGCCCACAATATTGAGTGCAGTAACGATTACTTGATCTTGTCCAAGATTACCCCCAGCACTAGTGTATTTTTGAATCATGGTATTGGCTAAGGCTCTAACTATATAAGAAGGTGAAGATCAAAGTGCTAAGTGTGCATGTGAAAGGGTTTTTAATGAATATTTCAATCTGAAGTATATTTTCATTGTAAGGGCCATAGTTGACACATAGATCTGAAATAATTATCCACTAATGAATATAATGATGGATCAGGATCACGAGACTTGAAATGAATTTCCATTGTATGATCTGCTCATAGAATGACTAGATCTAAGTATTGACACATGTTTTTATCTCTGAATATTATGATCTGGGTCTTTTTGAAGTCTGAAGAGTTACACAATTTTAGGTCAAAATTTCGTATATGTATGGAGGTTAGTCTCGGTTAAGTCGAGTATACACGTAGGTTTGTTTCTTCAAAGTCGCGTACATAAAGGAAGGCTTTCTATTCATAAATGACTGATCAACCTAATCAGTGATGCTATATCTTTGTTTTTTGTCAATGATGTCCTCATGTTGATCCGAGTTGAGTGATAATGTTTGAAGTAGAATTAATTGAATGATGAAGTTGAATTTGGTTACATGTTGATTGGTTGAAAAGATTATTGATGCTACTAACTGAATGAGAGTTCTATAAGCTAACAAAATATTTCAAAATAACTCTAGTCAACTCTATGTCTGATTCAAAATTATAAGTATTTAGTATATTGAGATCTGTACGCAACATTCTCTACAGAAATGTGCATATACATGTGGGTTGCCTTAAGTGAAGTAGCATATATATGTTGGCATATGAATGATCAGGGTTGCAGTTGATTATGTGTGTTGATGCAATATTCTGAGTTCAGTTCTGTGTTCTGGTTACAATGATCTCACTGTTATGTTTGAATTAAGTTGGTGTTTTCTTTAGTTGATCTACAAGTTGTGATGTATTAAGGAAGGTAGATCTAGTGTGAAAATTTATGAAACGTGGTCCATGGATGTTGTTGAGGGTTGGAGGCTTCAGTGAGGAAGTCAAAGCTTCTCACCAATAGTAGCTGGTAATTAGATTAAGGGGTCAGAGTTCCCTTCCAGTAGCGACTGGATAACAAGTGAAGGTTGTAGCCTTCATCAGGTGGGTGCCTACATACTGGCATGAGTCTGCACCAGTACAAGAATGTAAGAAGTTTTTGATATTAATAAATTTCAAGACTGAGACGACGACAATAGTGGTTTTCTCCCACATTTTGTTTCCACCTAAAATCCTGGTGTTCATGTGTGTTTCTTATGTGTGATACTTTATTCTATTCTTACTTCTTATCAAATGCCTTATAAATCTCTTACATTCTGGTTTAAGTATAACAAATAAAGAATTAGCTTTTTTACAAGTTTACTAAGCATACACTAGTTTCTTTTACAACAATCACGTACATATGCGAGTTGGGTTCAGTAAAGTCATGTACATATTTCAGAAAAGAAAATTATTATTGTGAGTTTTTAAAATACCGATTCACCCCTTCTCTCGGCATTTTTCCCAAAAAATGCCTATGAGGCCAAACCCTTCTCCAGTATCAACCCCCTCATGGACATAGAAGCACAAATTATTGACCTTGTCTTTGCCTACCACCTTGTTGACCTTCATTTCGACCTATATGGAAACAATGTCAGGGGGGAAGATCCATTCCAAGTAGTTGACTTTGGACTACATTATCAAATTACACCCTTCGAGCACGATTTTCCTGAATTCATCTCCTGGTTGATTACAGCTTACATTGAACATAAGAGTTTCTTTTTTTCTTCCTCTAGGGTCAAAATCCTCGAAGTAACCCCATAGTTGATTCAAAAGGCCCTAATTTATCCTAGGTATCCTAAACCCCAACAGTTTAATGATGTCACACTATTTTATCATTACTCTACCCTCCCAACCAATGAGTGACAATCTTTCTTGCAAACGGTCCTAGCCCCTAGTGTACAATCTTTGTCTGTGGCTGACATCTTCCCTATCACCCTCTTCACTGAATCCATCCAACCCATCCTATCTCTAATTTCTCATATACTTGGGGATGATGATGTTAAAATAGCGAACAAAGCCACCTTGGGTTTTTTAAGGAAAATGATGTAACCTGGTCATTTATTTGACATTCTATCTTAACTATGGGTGTGAACTTCTCCCTTACCACCTACCTGTGTTCATGCCACTAAGGATATTTTCTCTAGAGTTCATCGGGCAGAGACTCAATGTGGACCAAATCCACTTTTTCCGTTAAAATAAGGGACATATGTTTAAATTGGGAAGGCCTATTGGGCCTTTTGATGTCAACTCCAAGCAGGCCTTCAAGACATTTGAAGAATTACTCAAAAAGATGAATTTTGACCAAAGGGATATATGGCATTATGACCCTCATGGTTTCATTTCCCAAAGGAGGGAGAAGATAAAACATTCAACTTATGAACATGAGTATAGGCCTAAGATCGAATGGAAATCTAACCTTGATTCATGGCCTGTGAATACAGAGATGGAGATCGAGACTCCATTAACCAAGGGTAAAGCACAAAATAGGACCATGGACCAAACTAGAAATACAGAGATGGAGGATGTACACGTAGGTAAAAATGAAAAAATGCAAGAGACAAAATAAGAGGAATTTGAAACAAGGCTAGTGGAAACAATGCTAGATCAACGAAGTTTCCAAGTGACCTTGGAGGATCCATCACAAACTGTCACCTCATCCTCTTCAGAGGTAGTTATTTTAGGTGCAAAGGGAAGTGCAATTGTTATTGGGTGAAATTGGCCTACTAGAAAAGCCATTAAAGAAAGAAATAAGAAGGTGAGGGAGGAGATGCAGTAGAAAATGGAATCTCACTCAGTTCCATACCAAACCAGACTGCTGGTTGCTATCGATTTAGAAAGAAATCAAATGAAGTTTTCACTACAACATCCACTGGCATAGTCTTTGCCTTCAATCTCTTGGTTCAAAGCCTTGGATGTTTAACTAGATTTAACAAGTGTTCCCATGCCAGATAGGATAAATTTCCACAGGCATGTTGGAGAGATACTTAAATGAATGAAGTTAAATGAATCAAAATGATAAAATTCAGATTTTTCAATGAAATCCTTGTAAAGGCTAGTGTAAGTTTATAATTTTGTACATCTCCAGTATTAATGATAAAAGAAAAATCATGTTTACAATAATGATTAATTGATAACAATTTTAACTAAAGAACAAAAGATATTAATTGAGTTTGGTAAAAAGATGAACTCTTATTATCACAAGTAGAGCCACTGCTACCAACAAGCATCCATAGCCTTGACAAGGTTACCTTTTAACCCAAGGAAAAGTCAATATCCCATCTAATGCTTGATATCTTAGAGGAAATATATTTCTATTTATTATTATTATTAAATTACTTTGAAAGCCATTGTCCCATTGATAAATGGCAACACAAAATTCCAATTTAATTTGTTCTTGAATTAAACTGAGAATTAAAACCAAATTTTATTCTCATAGCAACTTGTAAATAGTTAATTAAGTTTAATTAACTTAATTATCTAGGAATTTCGAGTTGGAATTCTTTTTGTAGTCATGTATGTGTTATTCCTAAGATTTAGGGGTCCAGTATGAGTTTAAATTGAGTTGGAAACTAGATCACTCAGTTTACTAAGTTAAGTTCAATTAAATTAGTTCCAAACTATTTGAGGAACTAATAGAGGACTAATAGTTAGTTGGTGCACTAATGCATCCACTAGTGCTACTCTAGTTAACTGAAGATTCCCTCATGAGAAATGCATGCATATCGATTTTGAGAAAGACCCAGTTGAGACTAGAGTGTAGGGACAATGCACTATCAATAGTATTATTTACTGGAGTGTAAATATCATGCATGCATCAAATATTGATCCTATGTTTGGATTACACAGTTTTGGAAGCATGAATTCCCTTTAAATATGGGTTGTTCATCCTAGGAATTAAGCAAGAGCTAGCTTGTGAGCTGAGAGAATTGAGCATACTTGTGCAGACTTTTTCTAGTGAGAACAAGCTTTGTATCTTCAATCATATTTCTGATACATGAAATACAAATAGTGAGGTTTTGAGAAGTGGCTTTCCCTAGATACATCTTGTGTTATATGCCATTGATTTATCTTCTTCGTATTCTTATTGTTTTCATCGATCTATTTGATTATGTTGGTTGAAAGTAGAAGTAGATTCTTGTCCTGTGCTTTAGTACATTGCCTGAGCTTGTGAACCTACAAGATTTACTACATGGTATCGGAGTTGAGAACAGTATAGTAGAGGAGATTTCATAGTTTTGAGTTTTGGGTTACATGTGAAATTCAAATTTTCAATACATGCTTCAGGATGGGCAGATAGTATTCTACAGTTTGCAGCTTGAGTATGCCTTGCAAAGCAACTCAAATTTTATAGCCTGGAGGGATAGAATGGAGGTTGTCCTAGAGGATAATGGCTTGAAGGTAGTCATTGATCAAGAAATTCCTAAGCCAGTAGCATCAGATGCACAAAATTTAGCCAAAATGGAAGAAGTGTGTGGTGAAGGTGAGGTGGATAATCCTTGAGGGAGTTTGAGAACACATTTTCTCGAGTCTCCATGGGAAGGAAAAACCGTATGCTATGTGGAAAACATTGATGGACTTGTATCAGAAAAACAATGACCAAAGGAAATTGGCACTGAAGGATAAACTTCAAAAAATCAAAATGGAGAAAGGTGAGACTATTCCAAAATACTTGACCAAGTTCACTCAATGTCATCATGAACTTGGAAGTGTTGGAATCATGGTTGCCAAGGATGATATGGTGAGTCTTCTCTTCTAGGACCCCCAAAGAGTTGGCATAGTTACCAGGACTCTGTCAATGGTTGGGAGAAGTTGTTGGATTGGGAACGAGTGTGGTCGGATTTGATGCAGGAGGAGATCAGGAGGAACACCAGGGATGGCTCTTCATCAAAGACTCATTATGAAGAGAACAATGCCTTAGCGATTAAGTCAAAGAAGGGGGAAAGGGAAAGATTCCCATTCCAAATTAGATTCTTATCATGGATGTAAGAAGAAATACATGACGAAAGTTATGTTCTTTCATTGTCATGAGCTGGACCATTTTGCTACAAATTGTCCTCTCAATTCGAATTGGAATTTTCCCTCATTGCATGCATGGTGTCATCAGTGATGGGAAGTGTATGGTACGTAGATAGTGGAGCGTCATTACGGTCACAAAGAGTTATTCAGTTACCTGGAGGAGAAATATATCAAGATGCATATCGACATGGGTGATGATTGGAATTATAGTGTTACTTGATTGGGCATGATTACTTTTTAGAGGGAGCATGGGACTCCACTCAACTTGAAGAATGTTATGTATATTCCCGGGCTGAAGAAGAACTTGGTATTTGTTTCCATGCTTGAGGATAGAGGCTATGATGTGATCTTCTCGAAAGGAAAGGTGTTCCTTCAACACATAGCTACGGGTCAAGTAAAGAAGATATGGATTCGGGTGAAGAATCTATATAAGCTAGAGGTAGAGGAGTGTGGTACTTTGAACACAAAAGTAGAAAGGGTGTAGAGTTGATACGTTGGTGATTTGTGGCACAGGCGATTGGGCCACTTGCATCATGGGGCTTTGAATATTGCAACAAATCTCTACCGGTCTTCCCAAAGGTACGATTGAGCAAGTTGCTACATGCAAGGGGTGTACTTTGGGAAAATACACCAAGTCTTCCTTTCATGATAGAGATACTCGAGAAGAGGCTATTCTAGAGTGAGTCCATTCAGATGTGTGTGGACCATTCTCGACAGAATCCATGTCCAAACACAAGTATTATGTTATATTTGTTGATGATTATTCTTGTAATTGTTGGATATTTTTAATTCAAAAAAGGATCAAACTTTCACAAAGTTTTGTGAGTTTAAACAATTGGTGGAGAAAGATTCAAGAAATAAGGTTAAAACTCTATGAAGTGATAATGGAGGTGAGTATGTCTCAAATGAGTTTAAGAACTTATGTGCATTGGAAGGGATTAAACAGGGGTTGAGGGCACCCCATAACCCTCAACATAATGGGGTGGCCGAGAGGAAGAACAAAAGCATAGTAGGGGAAGTAAGGGCAATGTTGCATGATCAGAGCCTACCACTACACTTGTGGGTTGAGGCATGGAACACAACAGTTTATGTTCAGAACCATAGCCCACATCGGATACTCAAGATGAAGACACTAGAGGAGGCTTATTCTGGTAAGAGGCCAGATGTTGTTCACTTCAGGATTTTCAGGTCATTGGTATATTTTCATGTGACCAAAGATGCACGGAAGAAGCGTGAGTCGAAAAAGTGTTGGGGATATTTGTTGGGTACACTGATACACCTCACAACTATCGAGTGTACTTCCCAACCAGTAGGATGATAGTGATTCGTAGGGATATCAGATTCGATGAGGAGAAGGTTGTGAGAGTTTCCCTTGAGAGAGAGATTGAACTACATGCGAATGAGGAGCTTTTAGCTCCTAAGGTTGAGGAACCTCAAATTGATGTGGAGTAGCCACATACAGAGGATCCAGAAGTGGAGACATCTACTTAGACAAAGTCTTCGAAGAGGGAAGAAAGCACACCAAAGAGGCCGACAGATTGTTAAATGATGCTTGGGAGAATGTGGGAGAACCCACTTCTCAACGCAGGTAGAGGGGGTCACCTGAGAGGTACAATGGATACATGGCTCTCATGGGTGAATGTGTTGTGACAGAGCCATGTACCTTTAAGGAAGTAGTGCAACAATCAGTTTGGGTTGATGTCATGGTGGGGGATTATGACTCCATATTTCATAATAGTGTTTGGGATGTGGTCCTAAGACCAGAGAACAAGTCAGTGGTGAGCTCCCGTTGGCTTTACAAGGTAAAGCAAGCTGCAGATGGTAGTGTGGAGAAGCATAAGGCTAGATGTGAGGTCTGTGGCTTTTCACAAGTAGAGGGGATTGATTATGATGAGACCTTTTCTCCTGTTGAAAGGTACTCATCAATCAGATCTATATTGCCACTATCAGCATAGATGGGTTGGAAGATACATCAGATGGATGTGAAGACAACCTTCCTTAATGACATGATTGAGGAAGAGGTGCACATAGAGTAACCCAAAGGTTTTGAGACCTTTGGCCATGAGTCACACGTGTGTCAGCTCAAGAGACTGTTGTATGGGCAGAAGTAAGCACCTCGTGCTTGGTACATTAGGATAGATAGCTACTTCATTGGGCTTCTCTTCAAGAAGAGTGAAGAAGATGTGAACCTGTACCACATAGTGGTGGAAGGTAAATGATTGATCATTGTGCTTTATGTTGATGATCTCATACTGACAGGCAATGATTAGTTGATCAAATCTTGCAAGGAGGAACTTTCAAGAGAGTTTGAGATGAAGGAAATGGGGCTCATGCTTTACTTTATTAGCATGGAGGTATGGCATGGAGATGAGGAGTTGTTTGTTTCTCAGGGAAAGTATGCCAATGAGATACTCGGGAGGTTCTGCATGGAGAGAAACATACCCATGGAGACTCCTCTAGAAGGTACCTGGAGGAAGGAGGATGCTACTTTAGGGGAAGTAGTGGAAGCTATTATTTACAGGCAGCTTGTGGGTTCACTCATGTACTTGGTGAACACATGACCGAATATGTGATATGTAGTTAACCATCTTAGTCAAGCAATGGTTAGGTCTACCAAGTTGTATTGAAAGGTGACAAAGCATGTGTTGAGATACCTCAAGGGTACTTCTAAGTATGGATTATGGTACATATGGACAAAGGGAGTGAAGCTTCAAGGCTTCACCAATGTAGATTTAGTAGAGAGTCCATTCGAATGGAAGAGCACATCAGGTGGGATCTTTAGTATTGGGTCAGCGACAGTTTCTTGGTACAACAAGAAACAGAGATCGGTTGCACTCAGTTTGGCAGAGGTAGAGTACATGGTTGCAATTCAGGCAACATGTGAGGCCATCTGGATGAGGAAGATCCTAGTTGGTTTGTTTGGTCAGTAGATGGATCCAACTGTGATTTACTACGATAATTAGAGTTGTATCAAACTCTCTGAAAATCCATTTTTCCATGATTGGTCCAAGCATATTGATATTCGATATCATCATCTCATAGATTGTGCATTGAGGCAGATTTGGTTGTTAGAGTGCATTCCCACTGAGGATAAAGATGCTGACATTTTGATAAAGGCATTATCAAGATGTAAATTTGAGTTTCACAGAGATAGGATCGGGTTAGCTGATATCCCTTTCTTGTGAAGAGGGAGTGTTCGAAAATGGCAACAAGAAATTCCCAGTTAAGTTGTCCTTGAATTAAACTGAGAATTAAAATCAAATTCTATTCTCATAGCAACTTGTAAATAGTTAATTAATTTTACTTAACTTAATTAGCTTAGGAATTTCTAATTGGAAGTCTTTCTGTAGTCATGTATATGTTCTCCCTAAGTTTTAGGGTTCTAGTATGAGTTTAAATTTAGTTGGAAATTAGATCGCTCATTTTACTGAGTTAAGTTCAATTCAATTAGTTCCAACTGCTTGAGGAGCTAATAGAGGACTAGCAGTCAGTTGGTGCACTAATGCATCTACTAGGGATACTCTAGTTAATTAAAGATTCCTTCATGAGAAACTCATGCATGTCGGTTTTGAGAAAGACCCCTTTGAGACTAGAGTGCAGGGATAATGTACTATAAGTGGTATTATTTACTGGAGTGTAAATATTATGCATGCATTAGAGATTGATCCTATGTTTGGATTGGGCATTTTTGGAAGCATGAATTCCCTTTAAATATGAGCTATTCATCCTAGGAATTATGTAAGAGCTAGCTTGTGAGTTGAGAGAGTTGAGGATACTTGTGCAGAATTGTTCTAGTAAGAACAAACTTTGTATTTTCACTCATATTTCTGATATATGCAATACAGATATCAGGGTTTTTTGAGAAGTGGCTTTCCCCATATACATCTTGTGTTGTGTGCCATTGATTTATCTTCTTCTTATTATTATTGTTTTCATCGATCTATTGGATTCCACTGGTTGAAAGTAGAAGTAGATTCTTGTCATGTGCTTTAGTACATTGCATGAGCTTGTGAATCTACAGGATTTTCTACATGTCTTGACTTGGTGACCAGATTTCGACAATGCCATTCACAAGTATTGATAGTAATGAACAAGCCAGCTCATGATGAGACCTCTTGTCTTACAGCAAGTTGTTGTAAGCCATTACGTTGGCTTGGTAACCAGATATGATATTGTCATTATGATCAATGCTCATGATCATGTATGTTGGCTCTATAAGGAGACCCCCTATCTTCTAGATATTAGATATAATTTATTTGACACTCTAATGATTTTAACATAGATGGGGGGGGATACATCCTCTCCTTAAGATATTGGGATAACATAAAAGACTGATAAAATACTAAACCGTTTCTTTTTCCTTCGCTACTTTAGGAGTTGTTTATGATAAAGGTTGTTGGAAAACAAGATTATCTTTTATGTTATAAAGTTAGAGATTATCAGAATGATAAAGAAAGAGAATATAATAAGAGTTTCAAATCTGAATCTAAAAGAAAGAAATTTTATAGTTATCCCGATGTTCTTCCTTTTGCCAATGAATTTCATTAAATGAGAATAAAAAATTTCGCATGTATCAGACCAAAGGTGGCGTGTAGGTATTCCCAATTAAAAGGTTGGTAATATCACAAGAAGCACACCCAAAGGGATTTTGAAAAAGAGGATGATGTTGTGAAATTAGATCCAAAAGTAAGAGCGAAGAGAAATGCAAACCAAACTAAAATTAAAGTATACCATTGCAAGAAAAATCATGAAATAGGCATAACTCAAATAAGATAAAAGCAAAATATTGACATAAGGAATTAAGGTCTTGCTATGTATTTGTCAAGCAGAATGTTATCTCGTTTAAATGAGTTTCTTATTCATAATTTTGTTATAAACAAACTATTTAGGAGTTGTGATTAAAAATTGCATTTGAGATATTAACAAGGATTTATTTCCTTACTCATTTCTTGCTTTAAAACATATCGCAAAAATGATAAGGAAAATCTTAAGTTAAGAAAATATCCTTGAGTGGGTCTTGAAAAATGCTCCTTTTAAAACTATTGTTTTATTCACAAAATATGGATCAAACCAAAACTTACAAAAAGAACAACAAAAATATATGAAAGAAATAAAACTAAAGCATAAAACAACAAACTGAAATAAAAACTTTAATAGACGTTTTGTAGCAGCTACAACCACCCTCAAAATTTTTTCCTTAGATTCATTTTGGAGCCTCCCTACCAACCATCCTTAGGAGCATGTATTGCACTATCCAAGTACATATGCATCAGTTGAGTTTCATTGTCTCATTAGCCTGTGCTTGTCAGCTTGTTTGCCTCCTACTCGCAAGCTAACATTCTGGAACTTGGTCTTTTTCTAGTTGTTGTGCTCACCTGGAAAATTGCGCAATACTGGAGGGGAACCAAACTTCCTCTCCAAAATTACGTAATCCATCTATGTTGTCTTCTGCTATCCAAATATGCGCAGAACAACCAAGCAGCCTTCCCTATCGAAATTGTGCAATGCATCCCATCACTAGGCTTTCTATAAAAAAAAATCACAATTTCGACTTATAGTCAGGGTTCAGTCCAGAAATTGTGCAATGTTTGAGGGACAACTAGACTTGCTCAGCCCAGAAACTACACAAAAGCCATTCCTAGGCTTGTAGACTATTGCATGTCCTCCCATATTGACTTGTTCCCTTCACGACTGCGCAAACTTGATTTGCATGCCCTGGATGCTGTTTTCAAAAAAATGAAAAAAAGGAAAAAAGCATAAAGAATCCCTAGATTTTAGGGATCCATTTTTAGCAGCTGGATGTTACATGCAAAATCCATTTTAGTAACAACCTACCAAGTGTTGCTTTTTCCTAGATTTGTGGCATGCTCATCACAAGCCTTGATCTTATCAAACTTATTTATTCGATGCTTTAGAGCTCATTCCTCACATCAATCTTGGAGGTCTAACATCCCACATTGCATCTAGGAGCATTTGGCACATTCAACTCAACATTTTCCAGGTAAGTCCACTTTTCATGTCTTTTGCTGTTCATCTGTCACCTTTTGTATTTTGGTTTGTATGAGTGTTTTTTGCATGGTTTCAATGAACACTTGTTTTCATTTTAATGCATGTTAGCTTGTAGAAGCATTGTTTCAATTTTTTCATTACATCTCACTATTGTCGCATGCATGACACTGTTTTTGCACTAATGGTCGTTGTTGCGACAACTCGCTTCACACACTTTCTTGTTTTCCTACTTTCTGAATCTTCTACTCACTATTTGCATGCATGATCGTTCACTCTTGTTTTCACTCAACTTCACCATGCATTCATATTTTTCATGTTTTAAGTCGCCCTTCGTCGGGTCTGGGCTACCCCTGCCCAGACCTTGCCTTGCCTAGCTTGCAATGCGCATTTCTGAGAGTGAAGGCTCTCCCTTCCTCCCAGAAATTGTGAAGAGATGGCCCAACATTGGCCTCCAGGCTTGCTCTACAAAATTCTGAGAGGTAGTGTACTGTTGGCCCCTAGAATTGCGCAAATGATTTCTCTGGGTTGCAGTCATTGCTGACTGAAACTGTGCATTGCACAGTTTTAGTCCTCAAAAGGCCAAGCTAGATTATGCTTTGCGCAGGTTCAACAGTCAGTTAGCCTGCTGACAGTCCGAAGTGTGCATTAGGGGAGTTTTGAGGTCTAAAATAAGCCTCCTAAGAAAAATGTACAACCAAAAGGATTCAATATGATGAGGTCAACCATGGGGGATGATTCTCCATTTTTAGATTAAAAAAGTAAAAAGAGTAAAACATAATAAAATAATATAACTACTTTTTCAACTCATATTTTCAACTTATCTCCCTAAGGTTTTACTCAAATTTCGACCGGGAGTACTCATTGGATGCAAAATTTAATTCGTCATCCAAGGGCTACCCATGTTGCATAATTTTTTATGGACCTTGCTACATGGAAAAATGAGAAATACATGAAAAAATGTGATTGTAATCACGTTTTTCAAGGATTTCTAATTTTTCGTGTATTAGGGTCCATCAAAAGTATGCAACATGGGTACTCCTTGGATGAGGAATCAAATTTTGCATCTAAGGAGTGTTTCCGCTCAAAACTTGAGTAAACATATAGGGAGATAAGTTGAAAATACAAGTTGAAAAAATAGTTTTTTCTTTTCTCCCTCTAAAATTTGATGATGTAATCTAATATTATTTTATTATTTCTAATATTATTTTATAATTTCCTTAGGAGGTCCATTTCAGACCTCAAAATTCCCCTAAAGCTTTGCACAGTTTTGGCAATCAGTCTCCTAGGTGTGTTGCATGTCAGTCCTCAAGTTGTTTTGGTTTTCAATTGACATTGTGATTTCCAAGAGTGTTGCTTTGTCTCCAGGCATCATAGGTGTTCATCCATCTCTCAGCAGTATAGGTACAATGGCCTCCAAGAGAGCAGGGTCAAAGGACACCATCGAGAGTGCAACTGGAGATGCAGTTGAGAAAGTGTTTATGAGCTTACCTATCTATGAAGACACCAAGTTGTTCATAGACAAGGATATCAAGATGAAATGGCAGGACATCAATGAAACCTTCTCAGGCACATATGATGAAAAGATGGAAGATCGCAGGGTCTATGTCAACATACACAAGTTTGTTTTGTACCAGATTACATGCAAGTATCTTGTGTTTCCATGCACAAACATGATCCACTAGATTTTCTCGCATACTGATCCAGAGGCAATGGTGTTGAGCAACGTCAGTCGAACACAACTCACTACCTTCAGGGCAAAGGAATTTTAGGAGATGTATCACTTTCCGCAGTCGCTGATCATGATGGATACACCCTTCACTAGACCCAGCAATAATGCAAACTGAAGAGATATCTTGAAGAGCTGGGTGAAAGAGCCATCCAAGTTCAGGACAACACCCATCTAGGTTTACAAGGCAAGGATAATGCGAAAGACATATCATCTCTTAGTCATCTTTTCATGCCACGTATAGAACCAAGAGAGCACAAAAACCTTCCCGTAGAGTTGGGTGACTGTGTTAGTTCAACACGCGAGTGAAGAAATAGCTTGCAACTGGTTCGACATGTTAGCTCTTAGGTTGAAGGAACAAGTAACAGAAGCCCGATATTCACCCAAAGATCAACAAGTGAAGATATACATGCCTACTTACATATTTGATGCAGTTTGGGCCCATCAATAGTTCCTAGGCTTGGGTTGGGCATGGACACCTTCAGAAACCTCTGTGCACACTTGTTGCAAGTTGTTCTCTAAATGCAGCTTGCTTGGAGTTATCATACCACTTCGTCACCCCATGTACAGGATGATATTTGATCAAGATACACCATGCATGTCGCAGGAATCGATGGAGGCATTGATTGACATAGCATATTGGTATGCCTCACCCCTTGGCACCTTCATATGGATGTACAATGTGGAGAAGGCTCCGCATGTTTTACAGAATTTTTCCATGGACAAGCTCGTCATGCAAGAAGTGTCATATCACATCTCGACAAGGTTGTTAGCAAGACTGCACAAGAAGAAAAAGGCACCTTGGCCCACTCTTCCTTTGTGGATCGGGTTGTATGAGATCCGGAATCTCAAGCATGCTGAGGCCGAGATGGAGGAATTAAAGAGATTCACCTTCAACACTAGGAGTTTCAATATGTATGACTCGCCTTGCTTAGTGAAGGGCCACATTGTGAGAGTGCAACATCCTTTGATGCACGGGGCATGCCATTGGCTTGAGGAAGACCCATGGAGATATTGCTATCACTTCTCAAGGATCAAGGAACCGGTCAGCATAGATGTAGAGTGGTTAACAAAGCAGAATGTAGCAATATCTCAGAGAGCAACATCATTAGCAGCAATAGAGGATAGCAGATCTGCACGTGACAAAGGAAAGAGGAAGGTTGTTGACAACATAGAGGCAAAGAAAAGCTTCAAGGTCAAAGCAGATCCACTTGTGTTGAAAGTAGCTTTGGAGATTTAGGCTAAGAGGCGACAATGCAATAGGAGGATTGCACAAAGGAAAAGAGAGAAACAGAAGATGGAGGAAAAAGAAAAGGAGTTGTAGGAGTTAAAGTGACAACTCAAGGAAGAACAAGAGCTACGCAAAAGAGAGAAGGAAGCATAGTAGGAACAGGTATAGTAGGAGGCGCATCATGCATAGATTAGTGAAATTGTGCCCATATAGATTATTGACTCATCCAAGCAGCTAGCACATAGCAGATAGGGAAAGCAGTCGTAGGAGTAGGACTTTTCTCAAGCAATTAAATAGATGCTAGAGAAGATGGACAAAGATATGGTTCAGCCAAAGTCAGATTATGAAATTGACCTTATGCCTTGGAACTAAGAGATCACCCCACTGACTTCACCAGATCTGGAAGTAGAGCAAGTCCCAAGCGATCAAGGAGACACATAAATCCTTGAAGATAATCTGGAAGTAGAGATGCACAACATATATTTTGACGAGTCACCACACAGTGTTGTGCGGTCATGCAAATTGTCTACTCCGGATGTCCATGTATCTCCTGTGTAGTTTGAAGAGTGAGTGATCATATCCAATGTGCGTAGACATCCAACTACATTGGGCGATACTACCAAATCATATGGCAAATCCACCAGCTCGAGTGTTCGATTCTTGATAGCTGAGAGTGAGCACATGGGTAAGGAATTACAAGTGGCCA
Organism: Pinus taeda; assembly: GCA_000404065.3. Classification (NCBI taxonomy): domain Eukaryota; kingdom Viridiplantae; phylum Streptophyta; class Pinopsida; order Pinales; family Pinaceae; genus Pinus; species Pinus taeda. The sequence goes on along the minus strand of APFE030691355.1, from coordinate 46,022 downwards.
AGAAGGGAGGAGAGTAGGTGACACCATCTTCCAAAGTAGAGTTAAGGAGAGAGATACTAGAAGAAGTATTGTCTCTCGAGACAGTCAAGTGGAAATTGTACTCCAGATTTGTCACCGTGCATAAGTCAATTGTCCATCTCAATGCTTGGTAGCAGTGCTATGCTAGGAGAGCATGCATCTTGTCAGATCTACACACCGTTGTCGATTACATGCAAACATGGACAATGAGGTACAAAGGAGCCCAATTGCACTTGTCAAAGATGATGAATCCAAGGGTGTTAGAGTTGAAGGCATGCATCTGGAACTATGAGGAACTCCCACAATTCATCACTAGTTTGCATGCTTCACATGCACGGGTGTTTAGGAGCATGGATGTCATTGTGTGCATGCATATGATTCCATCCATTGGAACACTCACCGAGGTGAAGTCAAAGAACCAAGTCCAACTAGAGCTGGACATGTACTTCGATCAGTTGATGCGTGTAGCCACCAGAGCAGACTTGCAAATGAGCACAGACACTATGAATCATTATGTTGTTGGTCCTACTACACTCAATACAGTTATGTGCATTTTATTTAACAAGTTGGACATAGGTGCCAAATCAGTGTACCTAGATGTAATGGAGGCAAGAGTTTTCTTTCAAAAGGATGTCACCATAGAGCACACAGACAACATAACAGACTACCAAGCTCGGCATCAGTTCGCCACCATCGATCATCGCGAGGATGTCAAAGAGTTAGTCTTCCCACAGCTGCCTGAGTCTTATTGATCTCTTGCATGGCCTAATCAAGCATAGTTTTGTCTCACATGGGTACATGTGTAGATTGTAATGTAAACATGTTGTAACAGTGAAAGACCAAGTGTCGATAGTAGAATGTAATAGTCATATAGTAGTTGAAGAGTCATGAGGGTAGGTGAAGGCTCACAAATGGGACTTGCAAGGGTCACCCCACCCTTTGCTATTTCTAGAACCTCATAACTCATTATATAGGATTTTGGGAGCTAATATTCCTATAGGTGTAACTTAGACAAATCTTGGAGTGTATTGTAATGAGCCTTGGCTTCTCCATAGCATAGAGCTAGTACATCTCTTTGGAGGAGAAAGTAGAAGTGACTGTAATGTTCCACTATCGTGGCTTGTGGAAGTCATGGTTGTATGTATGATTGGATCTTTCAATCTTTTAATATAACAGAGCCAGCACATTTCATACATATGTTGTTATTGTAGTTTGTCTATCCTGGTTACTTTAATGATATATGTAGTTGTTATTTACGCACGTATGTATGGACTATTTCATATGTGTTTGTATGAATCTTCTTGAAATGCGTTGTTGATATAATCCATCACTTTGGATCGTCGTCTATCTTGCTTTGCACCTCATGATGTCTTACTGCTCATGTGTTCCCTTTCAAGATGCATGCTATCACAGGTTTTTAAGGGACACACTCACTCCCCCTTTTGTGTGTTAGATCCCTTCATTCACATTTCTTGACTTACTGCAAGGTCACACCCTTGATACCAACAAGGAAATCTTACTTACCTTTGTGCACAACCACAATCAAGGCGATATCGTACTACCCACTACTGGGACTCCTACTCCAAATGGTCTGACGTCTAGTTGGGACTTCTTAACGGGGAGATCCCTTGACATGTTGGCGGGTATATCACCATCAAGAATAATAAAAATGCAAATGAATACCTAGAAGAATTTGATAATAAGTTTACCTTATTAGTCTTCATCTTCGTCCATGTATTTATTAATAATTTTTAAAATCATATTTTTATTCAATCAACAAAATATTAACAAAAAGAAATTTAATATATTCCTAATCCTAATCTAAAAGGTAGATTATGACTAGGTAAGATCAAACTTCGAGTGCAACCATTTACATGTCTTATCTGTTGCATGCATGTAAATAATAAATTGTAGCAAAAATAAAACTGTAGCTGAAACATTAAAACAAAAATGAAACATACTACGTACTTTTAAAATTGAAAAAATAAAAATAAAATTATTTACAAAATAAGTCTTCCCATGAAACTCTTCCAAATATTTGTTTATAAGATCATCAAGATAAGGATGTGTTTAATATGTTTGAAAAGAATTCAAAGAAAAAGGAAACAACATACCAATATTAAATGTTAAATCTTTGCAAATGAAAGGTTGTTGTAAAGAAAAAGAAAAATCAGAAATCTTCTTTTCAAAAGAATCAAGCAGATAGAAATGATGAAGATTTATGAAAGGAATGCATGGCTGGTAAAAAAGTATAGATGTACTCTCGAGTGTTATCATTTGTGTAGAATGCATTTGGAAATCTGAAATCACCTATCCAATCATAAGATAGAATCTCAACCTAAGAAGAAATTGAAATAGATGATTGAAATTTTGAAATCGATTATTGCATGTACTAAATAATGCATTTGACGAGAGTGTGAAACTTTATTTCTTAGGATGACAGCGTAGTGTGTGTTGGTAGGCTAAAATGCTCTATTTTTACCCCCTTCCTTTTGCAAAACCACAATCATTAACCTGTGTTTATCTCCATAAACCTCCTCATTCCTCCACTAGTCCAAGAATACTTTGTATTCCAACATAAACTTCATGTTGGCTTGTTGGGGCCTGACCCAGGTTTAGAGTTGAGTTAGGCAAACAAATATCGGTACTACTGGCCCTTTTCGTAACAGTCCATGGAGCATGGACTGAGGTCTCACCCGAAGTAGTATGGGAGGGTGATAGAACTAGGTTTCCGCACCCTGGAGATGTCTGATGAGGTCAAGCGGTCCGCACCTCAACCTTGCATGCACGTTGATACGTGCACTTACCCCCGTACCTTGTAGCCTGTGATGCTGCCCTCACGTAGCCCTGTTCAGGGGCCAAATGTTGTTATTACCCAAGTCTTTACTAGTAGTTATCCGTTAGTTGATTAACTTAGCTTATTTGCATGTGTAAAGTATACTTAACAATATAAATCATTCATACAAATGCGCGTAGTAAATAAACAGTGTAATTGCAAATCAACAAATAACAACCCAAGAACAGATACACAGAATTAAGATTAAAATTCTCTTTAGTATTCTCTTTCTTTGGTTACAGACTCGACTCCACCCTATGCACTCAGCTGCAGGGGTTCACTCACTCAGTTGCAGACTCTACTAGGCCTCTGCGCACTCAGCTGCAAAGCCTCTTTCTACTAATACGATCCAAGACACACTTAGACTTTTGCTCTATGCTTCGCTATCTCATCTTATCCCTTCATTCTATTATAATTATGCATTAATTTTCTTTACAACTTAGAGCCTTGCTCTATTTATACAAATCCCATGGTCCGCAGATCATGGGTAGGCCGACATTACATTCAAACTTAGGGTGGAAATCCCTATGACTATAACATACATTACGCACCTGTAATTCATGAGGATTTACAATAATATTACTCAAAACTTGGGCTTTGAACCCCAAAACACGTTGTGGGGGGATTCCATGCCCAATAGACCCCCAACACAAACATCGTGACTCGCCCTCGAGTCACTCTATTGGCATGACAAGCTTGGCATGGAGTCCCTCCAACTATTCTTGAATGGTACTAATTTCAGCAGCGCACTGAGCTGCTGCTTGCTGAACCTTTTGCATTCTCTACTCTGTGTCTTAATTGTTCTCATACATCTGTATCGGCATCTGCTACATATGTTTATAGTCTTGTGCCTTTGTTCGGCTCCTCGAAGCGCGAAGATTGTCCTTCGGCTGGCTAGTTATATAGTCGGCCCACCCATGTAGGGCTTCAAGTGGCTGCAATTTACTTTGGCTGAGAAGGGTTCTCCATTTAGTTTGACTAGCTGGACCACACCTCCGTCTGTGACCTCCTTAACCATGTATGGTCCTAGCTAATGCATTCTGGATTTTCCTGAAATTTTTTCAAACTTACTGTCATACAACAATACTAAGTCATTCACCTTGAAGGTGCACAACTTGATATGATGGTCATGCCAGGATTTTCACATTGCTTTTGTATTTGCTGATGAAATCAAGCCAAGAACCGTTCTTCCTCAAGTTCTTCCAAGTGCATGAGTCTCTCCTCCAGAGCTTCACGGTCCGTCATCCCTATGAGTGCTACTATGTGTAGATTAGGTATGATATATTCCATCGACATGATGAATTCCACGCCATAAACTAACCAGAAAGGTGTTTGTCCCATCAGTTTCTTGCATGTTGTCCTGTAATCCCATAGCACTTCAGGTACGCGTAGGTCCAAGTTAGTGCATCTCTCATGGTGGACCGTGTTCAGCACTTCACACACCTTGTAAAAGGCTTCCTCATGTATAATCTTAGGCACGCTTGGTATTATCATACTTCATCGATCACACCCTCGTCTCGCCCGCTCTTGCTTGTTGTTCATGTTTCCTATCGTGAAGACGGTGTACGTTCTTGCAGGTTGCGTACCATACGCCTATACCCATCTAGAGAGGTGGGTATGCAGGCTTCTTCGTCCATCACTCCTGGCTCCCATCTATAGCTAAGGCTTTCCAAACCGTATAACCATGATTCTTCTGTAGTCACGCCTATTCTCAAAGCTTCTCTGATGTGTACCCCACTACCTTACGGGTGTAGCGCATAGTGCCCATATCAAAGCATCAAAATGTTGCGATTCTGGCACTTCTTTTTCAAATTTCTTTAGGAACTCCACTGCGGTCAACCCATCATACATAGGTAGATCCCTTACCTCTGTTGTTACACAGCGCAGGGATCTTACCGTCATGTTGCAATTTAGCATGTTTGCCTCATGTAACCAGTTCTGCCATCGTTCTATTTCCTCATCTAAATCTAATGTGTAGGAAATTTTGTGCTCCCATGAGATCCTTCCATCCATTGTAGGATTCACCCAATCATGTTCCTAAGTGGTTATCTGATAGATACAATCTAGTTCATCTTTGCTTTTGTCGTCGCGCACTGGCTCTGTGTAGCGTGATCCTTCGACAGGGTCTAAAGGTACCACTACGCGTAGTGAAATTTTCTCAAACATCATTTTGCGCTTATTCAAATTTACCACTCCGTTCATATCAATGGCCCAATCTATTCCCAGTAACATGGGATAGGGATTTATGTCATCGACAATCTCTATCACTTTGAAATCTACAAGCGCACTCACACATTTGTTGTCGGAAGGATCTTCTGTTGGTTTGCCATTCGAAATTGAATAGGGGACTACTGCAATGCGGGCCTGCCCATGCATTCCCATGTCTTCTTTGGTAGTACGTTCGCATCTGATCCTAAATCCAGAATCACTTGATCCATTTCATACTCCCCAATTTGCGCAGTCAATCTCATCTCCCTTCCTATTCATGATGTGTGCTTCCTGTTAGAAAAGTATATATTACAGAGCAATGGAACACATAGAATATTGCAGAAATATAAACACAGAAAATGCATAAAACCAGAGAGACACAGATATATGCGGTTCACCCAGTTTGGGCTACGTCCAACCCGAACAACTAGTCCTTCCTTTCTATTATCTAGCAAAAATGAAGAGACACAACCTACAACAAATCCACTGTAATATCCTCTATTTTCTCTCACAGTCCCACCTCTCTATTTCTCGCTCAGAGAATACACATCTATTACACAGCCTCAATACAATGCCCTCATACAAAGAGAGGGGTTTCCTTCTAGGGCAAAAAACCATAAAATAAACATAATTTATGCCATCAGATCATCCGCCTAATGAATGGCCCAGATTGACTAGAAATTACTAAACTTTTACAAGGCAATTTTACAGCTATTTTTTAGCTTCGGGGGCATTGCCCCCGAAACCCCCGCCGGGGGACCGCTAGCCCCCGGACCCCCCAACCGGGAGGGATCAGCCCCCCCAAACCCTAGCAGAGCAAACAAGTCCCCTTCGCACCCCCCCACGTGGAGGGGTGTACAAACTTCCTGGGGTAAACATATAGCTGAAACAAAGACCTCTAAATAATCATGCCCCACACCCAACAATCTCCCACTTGGAGAATGATTGTAGCAACTCCACCACTGCTTCATTTGTTGGACAATGAATCCTCTTTGGACCTAGCTATTTCTTATCTTCATCGTCATCCTTGAAGACTAATTGAAACTGAGCATTTTCTCAGCTTCTCCCTAATTACAACTTTTGTTAGCATATCTACAGGATTCTGGCTAGTATGTATCTTTTCCAGCTTCAACTCTCCATCTTCCAACACTAATCGTATGAAATGGTACTTGAGCTGTATGTGTTTAGTCCTGGAATGAAATGTTGAGTTCTTTGCAAGATGAATGGCACTTTGGCTATCACTGTATAATGTGACCATATCATGATTCTTAACTAATTCACCCATAAACCTTTGTAACCAAATCATTTCTTTACTAGCCTCTGTAGCAGCAACATACTTTGCTTCTGTTGTTGAAATTGCAACAACACTTTGGATTTTTGAAAGCCAACTGACAGCTGTTCCACCTACAGTAAATGCATATCCTGTAGTGCTCCTCGTGTTATCTATGTCACTTTCCATATCTACATCAACATATCCCTGTAGAAATGTTTGAACCACCAAAGCATATTGCTTGATTTGTGGTACCTTTCAAATATCTGAGAATCCATTTCATAGCCATCCAATGTTCCTTTCTTGGATTGTTCATGTACCTGCTTACAACTCCCACTGCATGTGCAATATCAGGCCTTATGCAGACCATTGCATACATTAAGCTTCAAACTACTGCTGCATATGGAACTTTAAACATATAATCCATGTCTCCTTGGGTCTTTGGGCACATTTCCTTACTAAGTTTGAAATTGCTAGCAAAAGGTGTACTAACTAGTTTTGCATTGTGCATATTAATTCTTTTCAACACCTTTTGTATGTACTCATTCTAAGACAATGTTAATTTGCGATTTTTCCTGTCTCTAGTTATTCTCATACCAAGGATTTGTTTTGCAGCTCCCAAATCCTTCATTGCAAATGAATTGGCCAATTTTATTTTGAGCACATTTATTTCCTACATGTTAGACCCTGCAACAAGCATGTCATCTACATAAAATAACAATATAATATAGCTTCCATCATTTTGCTTTTTTAGATAAACACAATGTTCAAAGTGACATCTAGTATAACCTTGTTTAGACATAAACTTGTCAAATTTTAGATACCACTACCTTGGAGCCTATTTTAAGCCATACAAGCTCTTCTTCAACCTACACACTAGTTTCTCCATCCCTTTTACCTCATATCGTTATGGCTGCTACATATATATCTCTTCCTCCAAATCCCCATGGAGAAAGGTTGTCTTTACATCTAACTGCTCAAGTTGCAAATTTTCAACTACTACTAGACTTAAGATAGTTCTGATTGAAGTCATTTTAACAACATGAGAAAATATTTCATCAAAATCAATACCTTTCTTCTGTGCAAACCCCTTCACCACAAGTCTAGCTTTGTACCTTTGTTTTTTTCCATCTTCTTCCTTTAGCTTGTAAACCCATTTATTCTTCAATGTAGTTTTTCCTGCAGGCAACCTGACTATGTCCCAAGTCTGGTTATGCATTAAGGAGTCCATCTCTTCTTCCATGGCTACCTCCCACTTCATCCTGCTTTCAACCTGCATTGCTTCTTCATAACATTCAAGTTCACCAGAATCAGTCAACAATAAATAATATAATGAAGGAGAGTATCATTCAGGGGGTATACTTATCATGGTAGATCTTCTAACACTACTTTCAGGTGTTTGGGGTGCCTGTTGCTGTTGTGGTGGTTGCTGTTTTTGTGGTTGTTGATTATTATTATTTTCAAGAACCTTTACTTTTTCAATGATTTCATCAAGAACTGCATATTCCTTGTTTTCCTTTTCTTGTTTCTTTTCCTGCAACTGATTCTTATACAATACCTTTTCATTGAATATTACATCCCTGCTCCTAATGATTTTGTGATTTTCATAATCATATAAGCTTTAACCAAAATCATTAACACCATATCCAATAAAGGTACATTTCTTTGACTTTGCTTCAAGCTTTGTAATATTTTCTTTATCAATATGGACAAAGGCCTCACAACCAAAAGGCTTTAAAATAGAGTAGTTTACCTTTTTACTTGTCCATGCTTCCTATGGAACACCACCATCCAAGGAACTTGAAGGCCCTCTCTTTATTAGATAAACAACATTATCTACAACATCTGCCCAAAACTGTAAAGGCAATCCTGCATGCAATCTCATGCACCTTGCACGCTCCATGATTGTCCTGTTCATCCTTTCTGACACACCATTTTCTTGTGGTGTTCTTGGAACTGTCTTCTCTCTACGAATTCCATGCTCTAAACAGTACCTATCAAACTCTTTGCTACAATATTCACCTCCATTGTCTAATCTGAGACACTTTAATTTCTTTCCTGTCTCGTTCTCAACCAAAGCTTTCCATTTCTTGAAAGTATCAAATACATCAGATTTATTCTTAATACAATAAACCCAAGTTTTTTTAGTTGCATCATCAATAAAAGTAACATAATAACGAGAGCCACCGAGAGATGATACCTAAGCAGGTCCCCATACATCTGTATGCACAAGCTCTAATTTTTCACTCTTCTTTTCTTTCCCAACTCTAAGAAATCTAACTCCTATTTTCCATAAATGCAATTCACAAAAAAGTCCAAATCAACATTCTTCAAACCCAGAAACAAATTCCTTGAGTGAAGAACCTTCATCCCCTTTTCACTCATGTGTCCAAGCCTATGATGCCATAATGCTGCATTTTCTCCTTTGGAAGTTAAAGTATTAACAAAGTTAGAAATACCATTGCATAAATACAATTTACCAACCTTTTCACCTTTTGTTGTTACTAGGGCTCCTTTGGTGTCCTTCCAAGCTTCATCTGTGAAAGTCGTCACACAACCTTCACTGCCTAACTGCCCTATTGAAATCAGATTTTTCTTCAAATCTGGAACATGCCTTACCTCCTTTAGTAGCCATTGGTTTCCATTCTGCTATTTTACAAGAACCTTACCCATTCCAACAATTTTACAAGTTTTATCATCACCCAAACGAACTTGTCCAAAATCTCCTTGAACATAGTCAAGAAAGTATTTCTTATCAGGTGTGGCATGGAATGAGGCCCCTGAATCTACCACCCCGGAATCAGTAATATTTTCGAAAGA